>VDFB02271358.1:624290011-624352896 GCA_007258455.2 Sequoia sempervirens | reverse complement strand
CTCATCCACTCGCATCCGCACCATAATTTGGTCCTGTGTTCGTATCATGATCCCTCCTAGTACTACTCGGCCCATTCTCAAGGTCAGTTTGTCCTACCTTTATCGAGTAGTCTATCGCGATCACCGCTAGGCATCGCCTTCATCTGATTATCTTTGCGGTAAGGATCTTAAAATCCTCAACATCAAAAAATCCAAAAACATCAGAAAATTAGAAAATCCAAAAACATCAGAAAATTAGAAAATCCAAAAACATTCAAAACATGTCAAAATCCAAAAATAGGTCAAAAAGTCATTCAAAAAACCAAAAACAAGGTTGTCTTGTGGAACTACGTCGTCTTTGAGCTTTAACGTAGACAAGGTTGATCTTTGATCATCCCCCGAGACATTTAGGTCAGTCCTATAGGAGTCCATCATAATAAACTGACATCTCATCATGTATATCTTCATCTATAAATTGGTCAAGTCATCAGTCGAACTACGTGATCTCTGCGTGTATAACGTAGGCAAGGCTAATCTGTCGATCAGCCCCCGAGGCCCCTAGGATAGGTCTTTAGGTTAGTCTCTCGGTCAAAATATCAGAAAATCCCCAAAACATTGGAAAACATAAAATCAAAACATTTGTAAAACCTCGAAAAATACCAAAAAACAGCTTCAAAACATTGCAAAACTCCAAAAACATCCAAATATTTGAAAAAATTCATCCACCTCATCTCGCTTGCACCCGCAATAAACACCATTCATAACAAATTGATTGTCATCCTCAACCTTTGGTGAAATAGTTAGAAACAAGTCTAGTAGGTTAAAAGTAAATCTCAAAAGTGTCAAGTCTCAACTCTAAGTCAGTACGTAAACAAGTTGGTCAAGTCTTTGTATCGATAGTCCATCATCCAAACAATCTCATATCAATCATCTGATAACATCATGTCCTAGGATGAATCCTTCCTACAAGGGGCATTATTTATCAGAAAGAACATTTTAGATAAACAAAATGACGTGCCATCATCCACTAACATGTCCTAGGATGTATCCTTCCTACAATGGGCATTATCTTTTGGCAATAAGTTTTGGTTCTTATCCTTAAAAACACATTCCCTTTTGGTTAGCGGTATTGAATAACATCATCTTGTTTGTGTGCTTGGTCTTTTTCTTTTGACTTATCTTATTGCGCTCAGTCTAAGGGCCTCTCGATGATATCCGAACGAAGGATTTAGAGAGATAGGAATGGGGCAACGATCATTATCCTTTTGTTTGCTATGCTTGTTGGATGTTCTTTTAAAATAACTTGGTGAATACTTTCTTTATTAGATATGTATGGAGGATGTTTCAGATAGCTTGTTGACTATTGCATTGATTGGTTATACCTTTCTGTGTTTTGGTCCGAGATGTTTGAAACTTTTAAAGTGCATCCTAGCAAGGTTTCCATATGTCAGGTGTGAATAGGAATACTCCAATCTATTTGTCAAGTCAAATTCCATCACACTAAGTACAACGTCATCCTGGTCCTTTATACCTTGATGCATCATACTTAGGCCTTTTATCAAAAATAAAGTAAATGACCCTTTGAAAATCCCAATGCTTGATAAGCAAATCATCATCATTTATCATCATCATTATCATTTATTATCATCATCATCATCATCATCATTACCAATTCATCCATCATGCATCCATCATGCATCCATCATGCATCCATCGTACATTCATATCATCATCATAATATAGATCTATTAGTCTAAGCATCTCATAACTCATCCATTGCATAATTACAACATATCGCATCATCAATCTCATCCATCTCATATCATATCATTATTTAAGTTGTTTAGGATAATATAGATTTGTTATTCTAAGCATCTTAAAATCATCTCATTTGCATCATCGTCCATAACCATCCATTTTGAGCCTCTTTATTGCGAGATCGACCCTCAAATCGAATCTTTCATTTTGATCTCGAGGTGTTTTGCCCGTTGTACTCTTTCACGGGCATCCAAAAATTTCGAATTTTTATTCTGATCGATTTAGTTGCTCGAACCAACGCAATGTCATTCCAAAGAGGGGCAAAATGTAGACACACAAAATTAGTAGTTTATGCATGTTCGTCCGGCCATTGAATGACCCAAACAAACGGCTCATCAAGTAACTGTGGGTCAATCCAAAAAGTTTAATCAAATAATACCATTTCATCTCTCTATAAATCCTTCTAACCTTCATCTTGTATCATTCATTTAATTAAATAAATCAAGACTTTATTTAAATCAAATCCTGGGGATCATATTCCATCATTTTCTGATTTAAATAAATCAATTATATAAGTCCCAAATTCAAAATCATCAAAACACCATTAATAACCTAATCATCATTAATTTAATTCAACCATGATTAAATGCTGCATCCCACCCAATTGCATTCTCAGATTTACACTTGCACATGAAATTGCATTTAATTGATTTATCAAAATCTTTATTTTCAACTTGGCATAAAGGGAGAATATTCTCCAAGTTTGAATCTCCCCCCAAGTGGACATGTACACCCAACAGAGTATTTATGAGGCCTTACATGTCTCTTACATGTCCCCTTCCAAAGTCAAAATCAGCATTTATTTCCAAATTTGAATTCAAATTCTCTCTCTCATAGGCACTCTTCCCAAATCTTGCACAACCATTGGCCTATCACCACTTGACAAGTGTCATCTTCTCATTGGAAGATCTTTAATCCCACATTCACCATCTTGGCCAATCTCTCACCAAGAAAATCTATAAAAGAAGGCTTAATCCTCATTCATAGGATCCACAATTTTATGCAAGGTTACTCTCTTGGCTTGAGAAATAATCTTGTTCTTCATCTCCATTGCAATACATCATCATTTAGCTATTGATCAAGGGTTGGGAAAGGGTCACTAGCACATGTGACACCAATCCAACATGGAATAGGTGATTATCTTGCTTTTGAAATGTCTTCTTGATGTTGTTTTTGTTACTTGTGACATTTTTTTAGCATAGATATTTTATTTCATGGAGGTATTTGTAGATTTGTGTGTTTAGACTAACCTTTCTAATAAGTATTTGAAGTTGGTCTTACATGCAGATTTAGGATACTTCAATGTCTAAACAACAACTTTCCATATTATAGCTAATTAAATCCTTAATATTTGAATAGTTTATAGCTCGAATAATGCTTGTATATGCATGTGTAGCAATAAGGGAGCCTATGTGAAGATTAAAATTTAAAACATCACTTTGGTATTTTTCCTTAGGCAGTGAAATGATATTTTGAGTAATACAAACCTACACACACATTGATATTTTTCGGCATTGCATTGAAGAATTTTTTTTCTCTTATACCTACCCTCGGCTAGACATGGAGGTATATAATATTGGTTTCTGGGTTTATTCTGTAAGTAGTTAATTTCACAAAGGAAGACTAAAATATTCTTAATGTCCTGTATTAGGTGTGAAAGCATATTAATCACTTGCTGAAGTCACCATTTTGTATTCGTCCAAAAACTAGTTTGCTCTTTTTATTAAGTTCTTGCATGTGTTTTTTTTAGGCTCTAGAGATGTAGCTCGGCTCTTTCCTTTGCAATTTTCATCTATTTTGATGATTAAAGTAGATTGTCCTCATAATTTTTCATGTAGATCTGTTTGTAACATTATTTTCTACCAATAAATTTGCAAACCACTCACATATTAAGGGCCATTTCACTAACTTGTAGTCATCCATTACTTCATATGTTGTAGGTTGTGGTTGTGTGCCAATAAATCCTAATGATTTCGAGAACTTAGTTCCTACAAGTGTACCCAATATTTCTCAAGTAAAAGTCTTACCTTATTTTATAGTACTTTAAATGGTTAATTGAAGGTAATTTTTTAGATCTGAGATAGTTGATCCCTGGATTAAAATATGGTATTAGATGGGCAGTATAATGATAAAACTGAGGTCCATTGAACACAAATTAGGAACATAATTTACTGGACTATGAATAGTGTTACAATTATAATTATTCATCCTTTACCTACCTTTACATTAATGAAAAAGATAGAAGATATTGGAGGTTCATTACATGTCTCATGTATGTGTTAGTATTTTAATTTTGTTTAAGTTGTTCAAGAGCTTGATTAGGTCAAGAATACGTTCTACAAGCTCTATTCTCTTGACACTGCTACACATTTTCTCTTCAATCCAGATGTTTCTTAACTCCTTCCCTTGTTAGCCCTTGGTTGTTCTCAAGTGTAACGATTTTTCTATGCATCTTGCAATATGTATGTATGATCAATCATCTCTTATGAAGGATGGATAACCTTTCATGGAATTGTTGTTGTAATTAGACAATTGCCATTGTGAGAATAATCATTTAATTTGTATGGAAGTAAGTCTTTTACATATTATTTGACTTGGTATTGTAAACTTATCTTTGCAGGATTCTATCGGGGGGAACAACAGAAATGTGATGATAGGTAAAGTTGTTTCTTAACTCCTTCCCCTGTTAGCCCTTTGTTGTTCTCAAGTGTAATACTTTTTCTATGCATCTTGTAGTTTGTATGTATGATCAGTCATCTCTTATGAAGCTTGGATAACCTTTCATGGAATTGTTGTTGTAATTAGACAATTGCCATTGTGAGAATAATCATTTAATTTGTATGGAAGTCTTTTTCATACTATTTGAATTGGTATTGCAAACTTGTCTTTGCAAGATTCTCTCAGGGGGAACAAAAAAACTATGATGATAGGTAGAGTGGTTTCTTAACTCCTTCCCTTGTTATCCCTTGGTTGTTCTCATGTGTAATGCTTTTTCTATGCATCTTACAGTCTGTATGTATGATCAGTCATCTCTTATGAAGCATGGATAACCTTTCATGGAATTGTTGTTGTAATTAGACAATTTCCATTGTGAGAATAATCATTTAATTTGTATGGGAGTAAGTCTTTTTCATATTATTTGACTTGGTATTGTAAACTTGTCTTTGTAGGATTCTCTCGGGGGGAACAACAAAACTGTGACTGATAGGTAGAGTTGTTTCTTAACTCATTCCCTTGTTATCCCTCAGTTGTTCTCAAGTGTAATGCTTTTTCTATGAATCTTGCAGTCTATATGTATGATCAATCATCTCTTCTGAAGCATGGATAACCTTTCATGGAATTGTTGTTGTAACTAGACAATTTCCATTGTGAGAATAATCATTTAATTTGTATCAAAGTAAGTATTTTTCATATTACTTGACTTGGTATTGTAAACTTGTCTTTGTAGGATTCTCTCAGGGGGAACAGTAGAACTATGATGATAGGTAGAGTTGTTTCTTAACTCCTTCCCTTGTTAGCCCTTGGTTGTTCTCATGTGTAATGCTTTTTCTATGCATCTTGCAGTCTATATGTATGATCAGTCATCTCTTATGAAGCATGGATAACATTTCATGGAATTGTTGTTGTAATTAGACAATTTCCATTGTGAGAATAATCATTTAATTTGTATGGAAGTAAGTCTTTTTCATATTATTTGAATTGGTATTGTAAACTTGTCTTTGCAAGATTCTCTCAGGGGGAACAATAGAACTGTGATGATAGGTAGAGTTGTTTCTTAACTATTTCACTTGTTAGCCCTTGGTTTTTCTCAAGTGTAATGCTTTTTCTATGCATCTTGTAGTTTGTATGTATGATCAGTCATCTCTTATGAAGCATTGATAACCTTTCATGGAATTATTGTAATTATACAATTTTCGTTGTGAGAATAATCATTTAATTTGTATGGAAGTCAGTATTTTTCATATTATTTGACTTGGTATTGTAAACTTGTCTCTACAGGATTCTCTTGGGGGGAACAACAAAACTGTGATGATAGGTAGACTTGTACAACACCATAAATCATTTGGAATTATCAATATATTGCTTATAGAATACTCTAGGTGCAAGTAAAATGGAATGTGCAATGACAATTGGTCTCAAATTCAAATCTGAATATAAGTACATTATACATAAGAAGATGGTATCTATTCTATGATTTAGAGAACCCCAAAATAAGAAAATTAATAAGTTTCATTTGTTTACTTTCTCTTAGACACTTGTTTAATCTACGAGACCCTCAAAATATCTTGCTAATAACCAACAGTGTTCAAAACTCCTGAAGAGGTCAGATCGGTGTGACATTGGATTTGTCTTGCTGACGGAAGTCATCGGAAAGATGAGGACTATTGGAGTGAGTTTTCTATCCTATGCCAATGATTGATCTCTCACCAATGGTTTCGCTTCGGTGGTCATCACCAAGAGTCTCTGCAATGGTACATTTCAACAAATATTTTTTTTTTTAAAAAATCATTGTTTCGTCACAATTTTGATGAAAACCATCGACGAATCACCGAAAAGATCCGATGAAGTTGCTATAGTTGTGACGAATGCTTCATCATAACTCCTTGCCAAATTCATCGTAATTTCGACAGAGTACCGACAAATCACAAAAAAGGTCCGACAAAATTGCTTAGCTGTGACGAAGGCTTTGTCGTAACACCTTTCCCATTTCGTCACAATTTTGATGGACACCGAAGAATCATAGAAAAGGTCTGACGAAGTTGCTTAGCTACGACGAAGGCTTCATCGTACCTCCTTGCCCATTTCGTTGCAATGTCGACGAAGGTCACCGATGAATCACATAAAAGGTCTGACGAAGTTGCTTAGCTGTGATGAAGGCTTTGTCATAACTCCTTGCCCATTTCATCGAAATGGCGATGAACTTCTAGTGTTGTTTCAACACTTCAAAAGAGCTATTGTAATTGAATTTTGGTTGTAATTCGTCAGTGGATACACGAAGTTTTCATTGATATTCCAACAAACATCTAAGTCATTTTATGATGCTGCAACCAACGAATCTGCACCGTTATTTTGATGTTTAATGCATTGTAAGAATTTTGACACAAAAATAGCAACAATTTTTTTTTCATTATTTCGTCAATTTTTTGACAAATATTTGTTGAACAACTAATGACATTTGTTCATTAGAAAATGGAGCCAAAATTAGTAGTGGAAGATTCTCAATAGCAGGTATGGTAGCTGTGGAAATGTTTTCAAGTGACAAGTCTTGTTGTAAATATGCAAAGTCCTCATGAATATTAATGACCTTTTCTTGTGGGAGGGAATTTTTTTGGTTGTCAACATTCATTGGATGGAAAGGTGAAGGCATGGAAGTGGTATTTTTAGGCCCTAATGTACCATTGTCCATACTAGGAGTAGGAGCTCGTGAATTCCCAAGGACCACAATGAAAGTGATATCACGGGATGCCATGAGTCTAGAACTTCATCTCACTAAAGTATTATCAACGAGGCACCAAACACTCATAGAAATACCACAAAGGAGGGATGAAGGAAAATATGAGCTAATCTAAGAGCTCCAAAAAACAAAATTACAGATATTTTGCTAATTGTAATAGAGATCCAACTACATGAGACTAAAATGCAAACAAATGCCAGGAAAATGCCAAAAATATTGTCTAAAAAGTGCAGAGGGACGAATTCACCTTGGGTGGCGAATGAGTTCCAGGATGAAGGTTTTTAGTGTTTTTTAGAAATTTAAAGATGATTTAAATTCTTTAAAGAATGTAATGACAGATGCAAAATGTAGATTTTGACTTTTTTCAATGAAATGTAATGCAAAAATGAAATCTAAATGAAGTTTTCACTAATGCAAAAAGAAAAGTCCTATAATGCTATAAAAAATCATTGTCCTAATTGAATGCTAATGCAAATGGAAACTTAAGATGCAATATGTGAATGCAATTATAAATTCAAAGTGTTCAAAATTTAGGTTCACCAAAATAAAACATAGATTTCTGGGACCCTCTGGACTACTCTTGCACTTATGTGGTTTTTCACCTTAAAGGAGAGAGATAGGGCCAAAAATGCTAATGATTCACTCAAATTACAATGTATGCAATGTTTTATAATGTAAATGAACTTAACTAAATGCAATTGGCTAATCTGAATGACTGAAAATGAATGCAAAAGTGAGATTTATGCCTTATTCGAAAACACAATATGATATGCAAACAATGAAGAAAATGAATGAAATGTGCAGAATAGAAAGAGATGAGTCAAATCATAGTGCACTTGGGAAATTTTTTATGATGCTAGGATGTTTTTTATACTGGCTAAGATCACTAATTTTTCACAGTGGGACTCATTCACCGAAGGTGGTGAATCAGTCCTCTTGGTGAAAAAGTGTCGGGAGCTGGTTTCTATATGTCAGGATCCAGAATCTAACAAAATTTAGATTTTTAGTCCTAAGGTGGGACTCATTCGCCACAGGTGGCCAATCATTCCTCTCCCAAATTTATAAAAAATCAGGAGATAACTCTACAACACCAGATTTGGAAATGTCTGCTTGTTGGGTTGTCGAAGTCAATTCTATAGAAAACGAGCAAATAACTCTCTTCAAGCTTGAATTTGACTCAAGTTGACTTGAAGCACCTAGATAACTTGGAAATAAATATTCAACACCTAATAATCTGTCAAATTTGCATACAAAGAGCTACAAACAAACAAGCAATAGGGGGAAAGTGATTAACGGTTAGTGAATAGGGGTTTGCCTTGGTCAAACCCCACTTTTGGTAATTAAACCCTTGAAAAGATAATGAAATGAAAGAGAAAGATAAACTAGTAATATGCAAGTATTTTCAACTTACCTAACCCTTGATTCAATGCAAGTCTGAAGTAATGTCAATGGTTGCTTCAAAGTGCAAGAATAGTGCTTGAATTGTTGATGTAAAATTCTTGAATTTGCTTGAGTGAATAGGTGGATAAGTGAACTTGATGAATGGGGGTTAGAATGAGATGAAAATCACTTATTTATACAATTCTTGTGCCTTAGTATCTGTTCATATCTCATCATAGGCCGACATCAAGTGATTTTGAATAAAATCTTGAAAGGAAATTTTAAAATATTTTGAATTAGAGAAAAGGGGCATTCATTCACCACCCATGGCAAATGGGTCCCACCTATGACCTAAAAACACGTTTTGCGAAATTTTTTGTATTTAATGTTATTTATCAGGATAACAGTCAAAAATATACTTAATTACAGCTTATGAGGGCATAAAGAGACCAAATAAAGCATGAGAAGGGTGTAAATAGTGAAAATATGCCTAGAAGAATGTAAAAGCTTGGTACAAGACTTTACAACACTTCAAAATAGTACTTGTTGATGAGTAAAAAGGTGTTTTTTAGGTAAATTCCATTAAATAGAGTCTAGAAGAATGTAGAAATGTCTTACAACACTTCACAACACCTTCACAAGGCATCATTCTTTGAGTTTTAGTACCTAAATAAGCATGTTCAAGTCGTGTTACAACATAAAATAAGAGCAAAATTGTTCCAACACCATGAAACAAGACCTAAAAGGCCATGAAAATGACAAGGGACCATTTTTCTATGACACAAAAACATATTTAAATATATCATCACATCAATTTAGAAGGCTTGTAAGATGAAATTAATATTAAACTAGTGTTGTAATGTGTCTTGCACATTCACATTGGTTCTTATGCCTTCCTAGGCTATGTTAACCTCATTTTAGTGTTGTAAAGTGTATTTAATGACACTCACATTGATTTGTATGTCCCAACCCCTATTTGACATTCACATCATCACTAATAGTCCTATATTAACCCATATTATGCATCTTAAGGTCTAAATTGATCAAATACCCAACAAGATTGCATTTTAGACCTTATTTCCATATCTCTTGGCATCTGAGCTGTCAAATTGGCCCCTATGTGACCAATTCACCATGCATGGAAAATTAGTCCCATCCATGTGGGACCCATTCACCATGTGTGGTGAATGAGTCCCATTTGGCTCAATTTTGACCTTTGAGTGGGAAAAAAAGTGAAATTTCAGTTTAATATTGGTTCATGTCAGCCTATGATGAGGTTTTAATGAGTAAAATAGGTGAATTTCCTACAAAAGAACCTCTCTAAACTCATTTTGACATCCATTCATCCACCAATCTTTCATCTCAAGTCAAGCAACTTAGGGTTTTATCTTTGCAAAGCTTCTAAGGAAATTCAAGAGTTGAATCTTCCTCCATTGTTGTAGACTTTCAAGATCTATCATCATGGTAAGGTAATCAATTCCATTATTTCATGTTTCATTCCATTCTTTCATCATTTTGGTTTAACTACCTAAAAGGGGTTTGACCAAGGCAAACCCCCATGCCCTAACATTCAACATTTCTTCTTCTTGTCTTGTGTATCTATAGATTTAGGTCCCTTGGAAGCTTGGAAAAAAATGAATATCAAGTTGCAAAGTTTTTCAAGTCTTCTCTTTGTCCATCAAGTCAAAATATCAACAAAAACTCATTTTTAGACCCGTAAATCAAAGTTTTAGAAGTAGACACCTATAGGAAGTCAAAGTGCAGATAAGAAGCTTCAGAATCCACCTTTGAAAATATACAAATTCAAAATTGGACTCATTTTCTATGGGTGGTGAATGAGTCCCACTCCAGGGTCAATTTTGAGTTTTCTGCATTTTTTAGTACCCTTTTGTCAAAAATGGGTTCCGACTCAATTTTGTAGAATTGGGACTGATTCACATAGAATGGAAAATGAATCCCTCCAAGCATGAAAAAAATAATCAACAACATTTCAAATCTAATTTACAATCTTCATCAATGTTCCAGGTGCACACTTCAAGATTCACTCATTTCTATTTAGCTATGCATTCATTTTTAGTTCATTATTGCATTGCACAATGTGTTTTCAAACATCACTTGTTTCATAGGTTTTGCATATTTAATCAATCAATATTATCAATTATTTGCACTTAGGTCATCTCATTTAGCTTAGAAAACATCACATATAATGTAATTTTAATGAACCCTTAGCATTTTTGGTCGTATCTCTCTCCTTTTAGGTGAAAAACCCTAAAAGAGCTAGAGAAGTCTATAGGAACCCAAAAAATCTAAGATTCATTTTGGTGAACCTAATTTTTTCAATCCTTTATTGACTGATTTTGAGTCCTTTCATTATTCATATATCTATCTTGCATTAGGATTTGCATGATTCATTTGCATGCTATGTGTTCAATTTTGCATTCATAAAAAAAGTGCATGTAGGTTGCATTGTTGCCATCTAAATTCATTTCCACTCTCTGAAATTATGCATTTTTCAATTAGTTCTACATCATAACACTTAGAAACCATCAAAATCAGTCAATTTTTTTTGAATTTTTTAAAAAGGACCATATAGGGACTCATTCACCACCCTAGGCAAATCAGCCCCTTGTGACCCCTGAAACTGCATTTTACAAAACTTGGAAATTTATTTTTAAGATTTTGTTTGGTGCCTTAACCTACCTATATCATTTAGTTGCATTTCTATAACCTGAATTTCATAAAATCTAGCTCCTTAATTAGCTCATTTCATGCACGGTTTCCATTTCACGTTTGCATTCTCATCTTGTTACATATAATAATCAATCAATTTTCATCTTTGAAATTTGAAAAATTATTCTTCATTTACATCTTTGCTTTCTCATTGTTACATTTCAAGATTGTAGATTAACCATTCCATCATGTTTTCATTACAAAATTCTATAGTTCTCATCTTGCATGTTCTCTTTTTAGATATTATTGCATGTTGTATGCAATTTTTTTTAAAAGCATATGAATATGAGGTCCTTTTCCCTCTCTTTTTTTTCGTCATAGATATCTCTCCTAGTTCCCCTTTTGTGGATGAGGTTAGTTTAGTGAAATAAACCTTGGATACTCATAGCACTTACATTTGTTCTTCTCCTGTTATATCTCACATTTGTGAAGTAGATATTTTAGAGCTAGAAGAACCAATTGATGAGAGTTGTGAAAATCTAAGTTGTTTCTCTCCTCTTACCTCTCGTCTTAGACATATCATTACTAGAGAAGAGGACATCACACTAAGTAATCATGATGATCACACAACACAACATGACAATAAGACCATAGATTCATCTCTCAACTTCTCACCTATTTATGAGAATTTTTTTGTAAGTAATCATGGAAATCACATTATTTGTGAGGAGGATATGTTGACATTAGATGATCAAACCTTTAAGACCTATGACAATCCTCTTTATTTTTCTTCTCCTGTTTTGGAAGACATTATTGGACAAAGGGAGGTAATCAAAGATAATCATGAGAATCTTCTCACTCCCTTTCCTAATGTTTCCTCCATCCAAGAATACATACTCCATAAAAAGGATCCAATCATTAAACAACAAGAATGTGTTGCTTTTTGTTCTTTTGATGCCTCTCCCACTTGTGATGAAGCTACTTTGCACATTTCAACCTTAGATGAACATATTACAAGCTCTCCTAGTAGGGTAGCTAATATGGAACAATAGAATTAGACATTATAAACACTGAATGATTGCATAAAGTCTTTCCCTAATCTCCCCATTATCAATAATCAAACACATTCAACCATTAATAACTCCCTTGGTTGCGATGAAGTTATTTTGGATGAACCAAACCTTAATTGTCATGAACATGTGGTTTGTTATTATCCTAACTCTTCTTCTAGGGAGGATATTATGACCCAAGAGAAAGATAACATACCCTTCAATGACAATGAAGACTCTCAATTTTTACGGGATGTTAGCATCATTCAACCTCAACTCATCCTTTATCCCCCTTCACATAAACCTTCACCTAAACCCAACTTTACTCTCTACCCACCTTAACACAAACAACAAACTCAAAATAAACCTCAAATTATTCATCACCCACCTTCACATAAACTTCAACCCTCCAACCAACCCCAGTACACCGTTTAGCCCCCTAACACCAATGTATCGCAACAATCTAGTAACAATATTGTTGCTCATACATATAACACCTAAAACAACCTACAACTACCACAACCAACCCCACCTTCTTTACCCTTACCTAATCCACATAGTGCTCCTCGCTATAGCCCACACACAAAGGAGTATGATCTTATTGAACAATTAAAGAATACGCTTGCAAATATTTCCCTTTGGGATTTACTTCAGAACTCACCAAATTACCACAACATTCTTCAAATAGCCTTAAAAAAAAATTGTAGTTCCTCTTGATACAAATCTGAATGATGTGGAAGCTCTAATCCATAAAATGAATCAAACTAATCTTGACATTACTTTCCATCAACATGAGCTCCCTCCTTTAAAGTTGCAAAAATAAAACAAAGCTTGCATTATCATTGCTCAATATAATAGGACAGAGATAAAGTGTGTTGTCATTGATAATGCTTCTACCCTTAATGTGTGTAGTGTGACTCTCCTTGATTGATTATATTTTTATAGGTCACAAATAATACCTGATTTCGAACCTATTCGAGTATTTGATAATTCAACAAAGCAACCGCTCAGTGTAATCACTTTTCCTATTATGGTTGGTTTGATTACTTTGCAAACTCCTATTCATGTCATGTCTTATGATCTTTCATACAATCTTCTTTAAGGAGGATCATGGATTCATGAGATGCATGCAGTCCCTTCAACCCTTCATCGTATAATAAAATATTTCTATAACAATAACCTTTATCAAGTTGAAGTAGATCCTAAGCCTAAAAGTTGCTTGCACCTTGAAAAAGGAACTAAAAGTCCTCTGAAAACATTAATTCCAACATCCAACATAGATCCCCTTGAAATTGAACACAATAATGAGGAATTTTCATCTAAATTATTTGGCAATGATTGTGGATCCTTAGAATTTACACCTTCATCTACAGGAGAATACATATTCACACAAAGGAAATATGAGAAACAAGTGCAACCAACCATCATGTCAACACAACATTTGGACAACCTTTTGAAAGCATCCACCTCAACCATTTTAGACAAACATACAAACTATACAACCTTTGAAAACCACAATAACCAACAACCACTTGATTCCAAAGCAATGAAACAACATTATGGAAAAGGGTATGAACTCATAAAACAACAGGGATATAGTCAAAAAATATGTGGTGCTTGAGAACAAGGTATCTGCACCCCATATAGCCTAGCACACAACAAAAAATCCATGGTCTTGGTTATTTTCCTTTGTCCAAACCTTCACTCAACATGAACAATCTGACAAAACATATTCATAAATCATCCTTAACAACTAGTGGTATTGAACATCATCCTTTAACTACACCTTCACTTCATGTCAATGTCATCTTGCAAAACACTCATGATTTGAATTTGTTAGATTGTATACCTTACTATAATGGAAAGAATAAAATCTCACAATCTAGAGACACATCTGAAAGTATGACATATACTAAGGGGTATGTGCAGGATCATGATAGGCCAAAAAGTGGTAATATGATGGGTATTTGTAGGGTATGTGGTTGACGATTTTTTTTTTACCAAAAATTGATGAAATGAAAAGAGTTTTTAAAGGAGATTCTCAGATTTCCACCAATATAAATTATTCTTTACTTTGAATTTAATAAATAATTATTAATCATTTTCTATTTGAATTACGACTAAAGTGTTGATTGATAGGCTGATTGAAAAACATCTATAGCTTTCAAATGGTATCACATTCTTTGAATCCAAAATATGCATCACCTTTTATGCTTCACATACTATAGGATTCAAAAAAGAAAAATTGAATTTCATGAAGTTTTGACCAAGTTAAGGTGGTCAGACGTATGATTTTTTATATTTTTAAAAAGTTGCAATAAAAAATTCATAATTAATTATTTACTTGGGAAGAAAAACAAAAAAAAATGCATCACATTTTGACATGAGTCCTCTACTTATTTCTAAAATATTATAAAAAAATATTATCATTTTATTGTGGTTAGGGTGGTCAGACAGACACCTACTTATTTTTTTCCTGAAATTTAAGTACTCTGCATTGAAATTTTAAATTTTCACCAAATAGATTTTATTTTAAAAAATAAACCTAGTAGTTTAGAAACAACATTCAATTTGCTAAATATTCTATTATTACATATTTTTGAAATAATATAGATAACTTATTCAAATTTTTATGTCAAGTTGCCTAACTTTGATTTTTTTGAATTTTTTGCCACTTAAGGGCCTATTTTTTTCATAATGATCCTGCACATACCCTAAGCAAGATGTATCTTTGACACCCACCACAAGAAGACCTTCTCCTCTTGATCAAGAGTGTATCTTTTCAAAACTCCTCCAAGATCACTTGATCACCTTCCCTCCAGGAAATCAACAAAAATGCTATTCCAAGACTTCATTTTGTGCACATCATAGAGTTCATGGTCATACCACTAATGAATGTAATTCTTTGAGTTGTAAAATACAACATTTTCAAGAGTTTCGTATGCTTCCCTATATGGTTGCACCTAATTCCTCTAACTACTATTGAGTTAACCTCTAGCATGCATTTCATTTCGGCTCACCTTTGTCCTACACTAAGTGGGGGCAGGGGGTTTGATAGCCTTGTCCTCATATGTCAAGTGTGGTTTCCTTCTTTGGCTAGTCGTTAACCTTTCATAAATACATAATAGCAAGCTTGGGATGTAGATGGCATGCCTTAAGTTGGCTTGCATATGACATACTTCTCTCTTTCATGACATAGCTTATCAAAAACATATGACTTGGCATAAGGCTTTCGGAGTCAGCTCTCGCTAACTCTTCTTCTAGTTTAAAGAAATTGCTCACATTATGTGTGCTCACAACTGCTTTAGAGTGGGGGCATACATCACCACAACACATTTCATTGCATGATTTCTTTCTTCTTATGATGCATTCTTTTCTTGGTGGAGTCAGTGGGCTTGATTACCTCCAAGAGTATGATACATCTTTTAACTTATCCTCTCTTGGAGACATTAAGCACGATGTTCCCTAAGATGAGACATTGCACGAACTAAGAAAAATTACTTTGAACAGTTCTTACACTATCTTGCATTAACAATGTCTATGAGTGTCAAGCATAAAAAGTTTTTCTTACCTCATAGAGCTCGAAAAACATTTTTCCTTTGTGGTGCCTTATCAAAGTTATCAGGATGTATAACTTTGGCATGGTTGAGCAAGAAGCCCATCTAGTAGCATGAATTTTCCCCACCATTTTATTTGTGAGTGCATACCAACTAGTGTATGTATTTCACTTTTTTGGGATTTCTCACCTCGGAGATGATTAGAAGTTATGTGATCCCAGAGTGAGTATGTTGTGGACTTCTCACCCCATAGACGCTCTGAAGTTCTGTGGCCCCAGAGTGAGTACATCTGTCTCTCTTTCTCATTCTTGCCATTGCATGAATTTGTATCTTGGAGGATTGACTTAGGAAGTTCGATCCCGGGGGCTTGGCCATCTCCTTTCATCTTTGTCATTTGCATCTGAACACTCAGATCTCTCTTGAATGTCTACTTTAGTGTGATTTTGAAGCTAGTTCATCCTATCACTAAAGTGAGTGCTAAATGTGTCATAGAAAAAAAGAACCTTTGCTTGACACCAGATTAATTAGACTTAATTAGGCCTTGATTCAGGTGTTGAGAGGAATTTTATGCATCCACATTAGGTCTTGGACCCTTGCAAATTTAATAACATGCTTTTAACGATGTGTTGAAAAGGTGTTGTAAAGTGTTGTAAGATACTTTCACTCCTTTCTATACTTAATAAACCTATTTCTTCCTAATTTAACATTAAAAAAAATGTTTAAATATATCATCACATCAGTTAAGAAGGCTTGTAAGATAAACTTATGAAACATAGATTTTAAGACCCAATGGACTCTCTAACTCTTATAGGGTTTTTCACCCAAAAGGAGAGAGGTTAGATCCTAAAATGCTTATGTGACATTCAAATTAGGACATGTGTGATGTGATATGATGTAAATGGAGTGATTTAAGTGCCGCTAAACTATAAAATTGATCAAATATGCATGCAAAATCTAAGAATTGAGTGATATTTGAAAACACATTGTGAATTGCAACAATTATGAAATGTGAAGAAATAGAAGAAAATGTGCAGAATAGAAATAAATGAATGAAATAAGAGTGCACTTGGAGGTAGAATGAAGTCACTAGAAGGTTCTGAAATGTCTCTAAAATTTCTAAAAAATGGCCACTCAGACTCATTTGCCAAGCATGGCGAATCAATCCTGCTTCTGTTAAAAACTTTCGGAAACCTGTTTCTGACTGTCGAGAGTTGAAATATCATAAAATAAGTTTTAGGCCTACAGGTAGGACTCATTAACCAATGGTGGTGAATCATTCCACCTATAGAAATCTATAAAATTGGAGGATGATTATGTGGAGTTAAATCTATATTTTTGTCTCCTATAAGTCTACTTCTAAAATTGTTAGATCCGGATCTCAAATTGACTTTTCCTTGATGATTTGAATTGAATGGTAGAAATAAGGCTTGGATGACTTTGAAATGAAATCTTCAACAATCCAAAATCTTTCAAAGGCCCTAAATCTACATACAAACAACACAAGAAAGAGATTTGTTGAATGTTAAGGCATGGGGGTTTGCCTTGGTCAAACCACATTTAGGTAATTAAACCAAATTGATGAAATAAGTAAATGAATCCTGTAAAATGGAATTGATTACCTTGTAAATGATGATTCATCTTGGATTTCTACGAAAAAACATGTAGAACCAACCCTTAGATTCTTTAGAATGCTAACTTGAAGATCTTGCTTGACTTGTAATAGAAGATGGTTGAATTGATGAATAGATGAAATAAGATGATGTTGATAGAATTGATGGAATTGATAGAATGTAAAAATGAGGTTATAGATGCTTATTTATAGTCAATCGTTCCCTTGTACCCATTCATACTACATCAGAGGCCGATATGTAGTGAAAATAATCTTTAAATTTCACTTTTTTCAGCTCAAACGTTAAAATGGGGGCCAAATAGGACTCATTCGCCAAACATGGTGAATAGATTCCACTTGGATTGGACTCCTTTGCCAAGCATGGTGAATGGGTCCCACAAGGGGCATTCTGACACCTACGAAGCTTAGGAGATAGGAAATAGGGTAGAATGTTATCTTGTCAAGTATTTGATCAATTAGAGTCTTGAGATGCACAATATGGGTAAAATAGGACTTATTAGTGGTGATGTAAATGTTGAATAGGGATTGGGACACATAAATCAATGTGAAAGTGTGATTTAATACACCTTACAACACTAAAATAAGGTCCACATAGCCTAAAAATGCACAAGAACTAATGTGAATGTATAAATCACATTACAACACTAGTTCAACATTAATTTTGCATTAAGATCTTTCTAGATTGATGTAATAATGTTATTATAATGTTGAATTAGGAATAAATAGGTTAATTAAGTCTAGAAAAGTGTGACAGCATCTTACAAGAGTTCGCAACACCTTTACAAGACATCAATAAACACATGTTATTTGATTTGCAAGGGTCCAAGACCTAGTGTGGAAACATAAAATACCTCACAACCCTAGATTAGGGCCTTAGTAAGTCCAATTATTATGAATTAATCCCATGTCAAGCAAAGGTTCCTTTTCTCTATGTACATTTAGCCCCCACTTTAGTGAGAGAAACTTGCTTTCTCACACTAAAGTACCCATTCAAGAGAGATCTGTATGCATGCCAAGCCCCCAAGATATAAGATCATACAAAGGAAAGGAAGAAAAAGGAATGGGATGGAAAATATGTACTCACTCTAGGCCCATAGAACTTTGGGTCGTCTACGGGGTGAGAAGGGCCAAAACATTAAGAAAAAAAAAGGAAAAGAGTAACATACGCTAGTTGTCATGTAATCGCAAAACATAAAAAAAGGTGGCTATGGGGAAAATTCATGCCGCTAGTTGGGCTTCCCGCTCAACCATGCCAAAGCTATACCCATTTGATAACTTTAGCAAGGTACCACAAATACAAATGCCAATGAACAAAAAGACAAAGTACCACAGTAATGCAAGTTGTGTTATCCAAGGTGGAAAAAATCGAAAATGCAATAAAATGTAAAAGAAATGACATAATGTAAAATATGTTCAAAGGGATTTTGCTTTCATGCCATGTCTCTTCTTAGGGAACATTATGCCCAATGTCTCCAAGAGAGGGAAAAGTGCAAAAGGTCTCATCTTGTTTCCAAGAAAGGACAAGTGCAGGGTCTCATCTTGAACAAAATTGTACCTAATGTTTCTAAGAGAGCATGTCGCAAGAAAGAGAAAATCACACAATGAAATGTAAGTGGTGATGTATTCCCCCACTTTAAAGAAATTGCAAGCACCTATACTATGATCAATTGGTTTAAAGTAGACCAAGAGAAGAAAGAAGACATGAGAGTTTATTTGGGAAGCCCTATGCCAAGTCATATGTTTCCGAAAAGCTACGCCATGAGAGAGAGAAATATGTCAAATGGGAGCCAATCCTTAAGAAATGTTGTTCACATCTCAAGCTTGCTTCTATATGTTTATGAAAGGTTAATGAGTAGTCCAAAAAATACAATGAAAAGTGACATATGAAGGGAAGGCTACAAAACTACTTTCCCTCACTGAGTGTAGGACAAAGGTGAGCCAAAAGTTTTGTTGTGAAATATGCTAGAGTGAAATTTAAGAACAATTAAAGGGATTAGATTCCCCTTTGTAGGGAAGCATACCAAACTCCTGAAAATGTTGAATTTTATGACTTAAAGCCTTACATTGATTAGTCGTATGAACATGTATTCGATGATATACACAAAATGAAGTCGTGGAATAACATTTTGTTCTAGTTTGAGGATGAAGTGTGATCAAATCATCCTGAAGAAATATTGGCAAGATATCTTCTTGATTAGGAGGAGAAAATGGTTGTGTAATTGGAGTCAAAGAAGTATCTTGCATAGATGTCATACCTACACAAGACTCTATAGATTGCAAGATGTCATCTTCTTCATTATAGGAGGGAATAAAATCTAACAAATTTGAATCGTGAGAATGTTGCGAGATGATAGTGTAAATGTTGTAATGGTAAATACTAGAAGGTTGAAAGCATGAGGTGGTATTATTGAGGTTGAATGAAGATGGGTAGTGATTGTGACAATGTCCTATGGGATATATGTGAGATTCATTGATCAAAGGGAACACTTGCATATCCTCAGTAGGCTTGTTGTGACATATTTCTATATAAGGACAATCAAGAACCATATGTCTTTCATAATCCAATGCCATAATATTCTCTTGAGGAGAAGAGTTCTAAGCATAAAAAAAAGTCATATTTCCTTGACAAAGAGGACTTGATTCTTCTAAAGTAACATCGTCACTAAGAGGGGAATGATCAAGGATAGGAATATGAGGAGGAGAAGATGGGAATTGGATGTCCATTTTCATTAAGTGTTCATTCTCTTGTTCCATATTATCTACTCTACAAGGAGAGCTTATAATATGTTCTTCCAAGGTTAAAGTAGCTTCATCACAAGTGGAGGAGGAATCAAGAGAGGTGTCACTATGGGTTTCAAATAAATCTTCCCATAGGATAGGGACATTAGGAAATGGAAGATCAAGAGTTGCATGATTGATAGCTTCTAATTCCAAGCTTCTGTCTTTACATTGAGAAGGAATGTTTTGATTGGTATGTGTGTCAAGGATTGGAGTTGCTTGTTCAAGAATAGTCTTCCAACTATTGGAAACATTAGGAAGAAGAAGAATAATGGTATAAATCTCAATCATTGGGTTTCTTGATATTAACATGAATTCCTCACAATTGTACTTATGATGATTATTCATGAAAGTATTGTTGCAAATAAGAGAATTCGTGGGAGGTGAATCTATGGTTTCATCATCATTGTGTGATATTGGATCATCAAGATTGCTTAAGGGGAAGTCCTCTTATTTAGGAATGTCATTTCTAATAGGAGAGGTAAGAGGAGAGAAACAACTCAAATCATCATAATTCTCATCAAGTGGTTCTTATAGCACTAAAATATATTCTTCATGAGTGTGAGATATAATAGGAGAAGAACAAATGTAAGTGTTATGAATGTCCAAGGTTTTGT
The DNA here is from genome assembly GCA_007258455.2 of Sequoia sempervirens. Lineage (NCBI taxonomy): Eukaryota > Viridiplantae > Streptophyta > Pinopsida > Cupressales > Cupressaceae > Sequoia > Sequoia sempervirens. The sequence continues at coordinate 624,331,963 of VDFB02271358.1, read as the reverse complement.
TCACTGAACTAATTTCATTCAGCAAAGAGGAACTAGGAGAGGGTTTGGAAGAAAAAGAGAAAAATATCTCATATTCCATTAACAAAGTATATTTACAACATGCAATAATATCTAAAAAAAAATATTTAAGATAAGAATGAGAGAGTTTTGGAATGAAAACATGATGCAAAGATTAATGTAGAAACTTGAAATGTAACAATGTTAAGTAAAGAATGATATTGGAGATGTAAAAAGATGAAGTATGAATGAAATAAGCTAACTAATGCTATATTTCTTGAAATTCATGTTACAAAAAGACAAATAACTAATTCATGCAGGTTAAGGCACCAATCAAAAGCCTAAAAACAAGGTTTTGAATTCTTGAAAATGTTGATTTAGGTGCCAGGAGGGACTGATTCACCGAACGTGGAAAATGAGTCCCAGTATGAACCTTTGTCAAGAATTTCAAAAATTTCAAACTGATTTTGAAGAATTTTGAGAGCCAATAGACATTCCTAAAGGAAAAATGTAGAATTGCACTAAATCTAAATGAATTTAGATGGAACAAATGCAACCTAAATGAACTTTTTATTAATGCAAGTTTTAAAATCTAGAATGCAAACTAATGCAACTACAAATTAAAAATGAATGCAAGAATAGATCAATGATGAAGGACTCCTAATCAGATCAGAAAGTATTCAAAAGTTAGGTTCATCAAAATGAAACATAGATTTTAGGACCCAATGGACTCTCTAACTCTTATAGAATTTTTCGCCCAAAAGGAGAGAGATTAGATCCTAACATGCTTATGTGACATTCAAATTAGGACATGTGTGGTGTGATATGATGTAAATGGAGTGATTTAAGTGCTGATAAACTATAAAATTGATCAAATATGCATGCAAAATCTAAAAATTGAGTGATGTTTGAAAACACATTGTCAATTGCAACAACTATGAAATGTGATGAAATAGAAGAAAATGTGCAGAACAGAAAGAAATGAATGAATTAAAAGTGCACCTAGAGGTAGAATGAAGTCACTAGAAGGTTCTAAAATGTCTCTAAATTTTTTGAAAATGGCCACAGGGACTCATTCGCCAAGCATGGCGAATCAGTCCTGCTTCTATTAAAAACTTCTGAAAACCTGTTTCTGACTGTCAGGAGTTGAAATCTCAAAAAATAAGTTTTCAGGCCAACAAGTAGGACTCATTCACCAAGGGTGGTGAATCATTCCACCTACAAAAATCTAGAAAATTAGAGGAAGATTATGTGGAGTTAAATCTATATTTTTGTCTCATATAAGTCTGCTTCTGAAATTGTCAGATCTAGGTCTGAAAATGACTTTTCCTTGATGATTTGACTTGAAAAGTAGGAAGAAGGCTTGGATGAATTTTAAATGCAATCTTCAATTATCCTCAAGCTTCCAAAGGACCTAAATCTGTATAGAAACAACACAAGAAAGAGATTTTTTGAATGTTAAGGCATGGGGGTTTGCCTTAGTCATACCTCGTTTAAGTAATTAAACCAAATTGATGAAATAAGTAAATGAATCCTGTAAAATGGTAGTGATTACCTTGTAAATTATGATTGATCTTGGATGTCTACATCAAAACATGTAGAACCAGCCCTTGGATGCTTTAGAATGCTAACTTGAAGATCTTGCTTGACTTGTAATAGAAGATGGTTGAATTGATGAATAGATCAGATAAGATGATGTTGATAGAATTGATGGAATTGATAGAATATAAAAATGAGAATAAAGATGCTTATTTATAGTCAATTTTTACCTTGTACCCATTCATACTACATCACGGGCCAACATGTAGTGAAAATAATCTTTAAATTTAACTTTTTCCTACTCAAGGGTCAAAATAGGGGCTAGATAGGACTCATTTTCCAAGCATCATGAATGGGTCGCACAGGGGCCATTCTGACACCTATGAAGCTTAGGAGATAGGAAATAAGGTTTAGAATGCTATCTTGTCTAGTATTTGACCAATTCGAGCCTCGGGATGCACAATATGGGTAAAATAGGACTTATTAGTGGTGATGTAAATGTTGAATAGAGCTTGGGACACGTAAATCAATTAAAAGTGTGATTTAATACACCTTACAACACTAAAATAAGGTCCACATAGCCTAGAAATGCACAAGAACCAATGTGAATGTATAAATCACATTACAACACTAGTTTCACATTAAGTTTGCATTAAGATCTTTGTAGATTGATGTAATAATGTTATTATAATGTTGAATTAGGAAGAAGTAGGTTAATTAAGTCTAGAAAAGTGTGAAAGAATCTTACAAGACTTCACAACACCTTTACAAGACGTCAATAAACACATGTTATTTGATTTGCAAGGGTCCAAGACCTAGTGTGGACACATAAAATGCCTCACAACACTAGATTAGGGCCTTATTAAGTCCAATTATTATGAATTAATCCCATGTCAAGCAAAGGGTCCTTTTTTCTACGTACATTTAGCCCCCACTTTAGTGAGAGAAACTTGCTTTCTCACACTAATGTAGCCATTCAAGAGAGATCCACATGTATGTCAAGCCCCCAAGATACAAGATCATACAAAGGCAAGGAAGAAAAAGGAATGAGATGGAAAAGATGAACTCACTCTAGGCCCACAAAACTTTGGGTCGTCTGTAGGGTGAGAAGGGCCAAAAAAAAAAAAAAGGGAAAAGAGTAACATACGGTAGTTGGCATGTACTCATAAAACATACAAAAAGGTGCCTATGGGGAAAAGTCATGCTGCTAGTGTGGAAAAGTCATGCCGCTAGTTGGGCTTCCCATTCAACCATGCCAAAGCTATACCCATTTGATAACTTTAGAAAGGCACCACAAAGAGAAATGCCAATGAACGAAAAGACAAAGTACCACAGTCATGCAAGTTGTGTTATGCAAGGTGCCAAAAATGTAAAATGCAATAAAATGTAAAAGAAATGTCATAATGTAAAATATGTTCAAAGGGATTTTTCTTAAATTCATGCCATGTCTCTTCTTAGGAAACATTATGGCCAATGTCTCCAAGAGAGGGAAAAGTGCAAAAGGTCTCATCTTGTTTCCAAGAGAGAACAAGTACAAGGTCTCATCTTGAACAACATTTTACCTAATGTTTCCAAGAGAGCATGTCGCAAGAAAGAGAAAATCACACTTGAAATGTGAGTGGTGATGTATGCCCCCACTTTAAAGCAGTTGTGAGCACCCCTACTGTGATCAATTTCTTTAAAGTAGACCAAGAGAAGAAAGAAGACATGAGAGCTTATCTGAAAAGACCTATGTCGAGTCATATGTTTCTGAAAAGCTACACCGTGAGAGAGAGAGAAATATTTGAAATGTGAGCCAATCCTTAAGACATGTCATTCACATCTCAAGCTTACTTTTATATGTTTATGAAAGGTTAACAAGTAGTGCAAAGAGAAAATGACAAGTGACATATGAAGGGAAGGCTACAAAACTACTTGCCCCCATTGAGTGTAGGACAAAGGTGAGCCAAAAGTGTTGTGAAATATGCTAGAGAAAAATTTAAGAACAATTAAAGGGATTAGATGCCCCTTCATAGGGAAGCATACCAAACTCCTAAAAAAATTGAATTTTATGACTCAAAGCCTTACATTCATTAGTGGTATGACCATGGATTTGATAATATGCACCAAATGAAGTCACATATTAACATTTTGTTCTAGTTCGAGGAGGAATTGTGATCAAATTATCGCAAAGAAGTCTTGACAAGATATATTCTTGATTAGGAGGAGAAAATTGCTATGTAATTTGATTCAAAGATGTATCTTACATAGATGTTATACCTACACAAGACTCTATAGATTGTGAGATGTCATCTTCTTCATTATAGGCAGGAACAAAATCTAACGAATTCGAATCATGAGAGTGTTACGAGATGACAGTGCGAATGTTGTAATAGTTAATACTAGAAGTTTGAAAGGATGAGGTGGTATTATTGAGGTTGAATGAAGATGGGTATAGATTGTGAGAATTTCCTATAGGATATGTGTAAGATTCATTGATCAAAGGGAACATTTGCATATCCTTATTATGCTTGTTGTGACATATTTCTATATAAGGAAAATCAAGAACCATATGTCTTTCCTAATCCAATGCCATAATATTCTCCCTAGGAGAAGAGTTCTGAGGAGAACAACAAGTCATGTTCTTGACAAAGAGGACTTGGTTCTTGTAAAGTAACATCATCACTAAGAGGAGAATGATCAAGGATAGGAGTATGAGGAGGAGATGGGAATTGGCTGTCCATTGTCATTAAGTATTCATTCTCTTGTTCCATATATTATCTACCCTACAAGGAGAGCTTATAATATGTTCTTCCAAGGTTAAAGTAGCTTCATCACAAGTGGAGGAGGAATCAAGAGAGGTGTCACTATGGGTTTCAAATAAATCTTCAAATAGGATAGGGACATTAGGAAATGGAAGATCAAGAGTTACATAATTGATAGCTTCTAAGTCCAAGCTTCCCTCTTTACATCGAGAAGGATTGGATTTGCTTGTTCAAGAAAAGTCTTCCAGTTGTTGGAAACATTAGGAACAAGAGGAATAATGGTATAAATTTGAAGGATTGGGTGTCTTGATATTAACATGAATTCCTCACAATTGTACTTATGATGATCATTCATGAAAGTATTGTTGCAAATAAGGGAATTAGTGGGAGGTGAATCTATAATTTCATCATCATTGTGTGCTATTGGATCATCAAGATTGCTTAAGGGGAAGTCCTCTTATTTAGGAATGCCACATATAATAGAAGAGGTAAGAGGAGAGAAACAACTAAAATCATCATAATTCTCATCAAGTGGTTCTTCTAGCACTAAAATATCTTCTTCACGAGTGTGAGATATAATAGGAGAAGAAAAAATGTAAATGTTATGAATATCCAAGGTTTTTTTCACTAAACTAACCTCATTCAGCAAAGAGGTACTAGGAGAGGGTTTGGAAGAGAAAGGGGAAAATATCTCATATGCCATTAACAAAGTATATTTACAACATGCAATAATATCTAAAAAAAAACATTTAAGATAAGAACGAGAGAGTTTTGTAATGAAAACATGATACAATGATTAATGTAGAAACTTGTAATGTAACAATGCTAAGTAAAGAATGATATTGGAGATGTAAAAAGATGAAGTATGCATGAAATAAGCTAATTAATGCTAAATTTCACAAAATGCACGCTACAGAAAGACAAATAACTGATACATGCAAGTTAAGGCACCAATCAGAAGCTAAAAACCAAGGTTCTGAATTCTGAAAAATGTTGTTTTAGGTGCCAGGAGGCACTGATTCGCCCAAGGTGGCAAATGAGTACAAGTATGAACCTTTGCCAAGATTTTCAAAAAGCTTAGATTGATTTTGAAGAATTCTGAGAGCCAATAGATATTCTGAAAGGAAAAATTCATAATTGTAGTAAATCTAAATGAATTTAGATGCAACAAATGCAACCTAAATGCGCCTTTTATGAATGCAAGTTTTAAAATCTAGAATGCAAACTAATGCAAATAAAAATGAAAAATTTATGCAAGAATATATCAATGATGAAGGACTCCTAATCAGATCAAAAAGTATTTAAAAGTTGGGTTCACCAAAATGAAACATAGATTTTAGGACCTAATGGACTCTCTAACTCTTATAGGGTTTTTTGCCCAAAAGGAGAGAGATTAGATCCTCAAATGCTTACGTGACATTTAAATTAGGACATGTGTGATGTAATATGATGTAAATGGAGTGATTTAAGTGCTACTAAACTATAAAATTCATCAAATATGCATGCAAAATCTAAGAATTGAGTGATGTTTGATAACACATTGTGAATTGAAACAACTATGAAATGTGAAGAAATAGAAGAAAATGTGTAGAACAGAAAGAAATGAATGAAATCAGAGTGCACCTAGAGGTAGAATGAAGTCACTAGAAGGTTATGAAATGTCTTTGAAATTTCTAAAAAATAACCACTAGGACTCATTTTCCAAGCATGGTGAATTAGTCCTGCTTCTATGAAAAACTTCCAGAAACCTGTTTCTGACTATTGGGAGTTGAAATCTCAAAAAATAATTTTTTCAGGTCTACAGGTGGGACTCATTTTCCAAGAGTGGCGAATTAGTCCACCTACAAAAATCTAGAGAATCAGAGGAATATTTTGTGGAGTTAAATCTATATTTCTGTCTCCTACAGGTCTTTACTTCTGAAATTGTCAGATCCAGGTCTGAAAGTGACTTTTCCTTGATGATTTGACTTGAATGGTAGGAAGGAGGCTTGGATGAATTTGAAATGAAATCTTCAAAAATCCTGAAGCTTCCAAAGGACCTAAAGCTGCATACAAACAACATAAAAAAGAGATTTGTTAAATGTTAAGGCATGGGGGTTTGCCTAGGTTAAACCCTGTTTAGGTAATTAAACCAAATTGATGAAATAAGTAAATGAAGATGTAAAATGGAAGTGATTACCTTGTAAATGATGATTGATCTTGGATGTCTATATCAAAACATGTAGAACCAACCCTTGGATGCTTTATAATGCTAACTTGAAGATCTTGCTTGACTTGTAATAGATGGTTGAATTGATGAATAGATGAGATAAGATGATGTTGATAGAATTGATGGAATTGATAGAATGTAAAAATGAGGTTAAAGATGCTTATTTATACTCAATTGTGCCCTTGTACCCATTCATACTACATCACAGGTCGATATGTACCGAAAATATTCTTTAAATTTCACTTTTTCCCACTCAAGGGTCAAAATGGGTGCCAGATAGGACTCCTTCGCCAATCATAGAAAATGGGTCCCAAAAGGGCCATTCCAACACCTATGAAGCATAGGAGATAGGAAATAAGGTTTAGAATGCTATCTTGTTGAGTATTTGATTAATTGGAGCCTCAGGATGCACAATATGGGTAAAATAGTACTTATTAGTGGTGATGAAAATGTTGAATAGGGATTGGGACACATAAATCAATGTGAAAGTATTATTTAATAAACCTTACAACATTAAAATAAGGTCCACATAGCCTAGGAATACACAAGAACCAATGTGAATGTATAAATCACATTACAACACTAGCTTAACATTGAGTTTGAATTAAGATCTTTCTAGATTGATTTAATAATGTTATTATAATGTTGAATTAGGAAGAAATAGGTTAATTAAGTTTAGAAAAGTGTGAAATCATCCTACAAGACTTCACAAGACCTTTACAAGATGTCAATAAACACATGTTATTTTATTTGCAAGGGTCCAAGACATAGTGTGGACACATTAAATTCCTCACAACACTAGATTAGGGCCTTATTAAGTCCAATTATTATGAATTAATCCCATTTCAACCATGGGGTCCTTTTTTCTATGGTACAACTTAATATTAAACTAGTGTTGTAATGTGTCTTCCACATTCACATTGGTTCTTGTGCCTTCCTGGGCTATGTGGACTTCATTTCAGTGTTGTAAAGTGTATTTAATCACACCTTCACATTGATTTATGTGTCCCAATCCCTATTTTACATTCATATCATGACTAATAGTCCTATATTAACCCATATTATGCTTCTCAAGGCCTAAATTGATCAAATACCTGACAAGGTTGCATTTTAGACCTTATTTCCTTATCTCTTGGCATCTAAGCTATCAAATTGGCCCCTATGGGACCCATTCACCATGCATGGTGAATCAATCCCATCTAAGTGGGACCCATTTTCCATGTGTGGCAAATGACTCCCATTTGGCTCAATTTTGTCATTTGAGCGAGAAAAAAAGTGAAATTTGAGTTTAATATTACTTCATGTCGGCCTGTGATGAGGTATTAATGGGTAAAATAGGTGAATTTCCTACAAAATCACCTCTCTAAACTCATTTTAACATCAATTCATCCATTAACTTAATTAACATATTCATCCACCAATCTTTCATCTCAAGTCAAGCAACTTAGGGTTTTATCTTTACAAAGCTTCTAAGAACATTCAAGAGCTGAATCTTCCTCCATTGCTATAGAATTTCAAGATCTATCATCATGGTAAGGTAATATATTCCATTTTTTTCATGTTTCATTCCATTTTTTCATCATTTTGGTTTAATTACCTAAAAGGGGTTTGACCAAAGAAAAACCCCCATACCCTAACATTCAACATTTCTTCTTCTTCTCTTGTGTGTCTACAGATTTAGGTCCCTTGGAAGCTTAGAAATCATTGAAGATGAAGTTGCAAGGTTGCTCAAGTCTTCTCTTCATCCATCAAGTCAAAATGTCGATAAAAACTCATTTTCAAACCCATAAATCAGAGTTTCAGAAGTGGACAACTGTAGGAAGTCAAAGAGCATATCAGAAGCTTCAGAATCCACCTTTGAAAATCTAGAAATTCAAAAGTGGAATCGTTAACCATCGGTGGCGAATGAGTCCCAATCTCAGACCAATTCTGAGTTTTCTGTATTTTTTAGTACTGTTGTGTTAGAAACAAGTTCTGACTCAATTTTGTAGAACTAGGACTGATTCACTCAGAATGGCAAATGAGTCCCTCTAGGCATAAGAAACAACATCAGTAGTATTTCAAATGTAATTTCCAGTCTTCATAAAGGCTCTAGGTGCACACTTCAAGATTCATTCATTTTTGTTTAGCTTTGCATTTAGTTTTAGTTCATTATTGCATTACACAATGTGTTTCCAAACATTACTTGTTTCATATATTTTGTAGATTTAATCGATCAATCTTATCAATTAGTTGCATTTAGGTCATCTCATTTAGCTTAGACAACATCACACATAACATAATTTGAATGAAACCTTAGCATTTTTGGTTATGTTTCTCTCCTTTTGGGTGAAAATCCCTAGAAGAGCTAGAGAAGTCTATAGGAACCCAAAAATCTATGGTTCAGTTGTAATTTATGGAATTCTTGCATAATTAAGTATAAATAAAAGTTTCTTTCACTCATTTTAAACCTAGCAAGTTGAATGAGCATCCTTATAGGGGTGAACCCACAAAAGTGGTTTACAACTGGAATGAGTAAGGAAAAGTTGAAAAAAATGACCACATGGCAAAAAAAAATCATTTTTGGGGTTTGAGTGAACTAATAGGTTCAAATGAACCAAAAGAGGGTTCGCTAGAACTTTGGTATGAGCGAACCCATTCAATGCAAGTTCCCACCATCCCACTAAAAAACATAATGGAAACCCCTTTTTGAAAGGGGGCTCAAATGAACCAAGGTTTGAATGAACCTTGGTTCGCTAGAACCCCCTTTGGTTGGAGCAAACCCCCTTTTCCCACCTTTCTACTCTCTAGCACAAAAAAATTCAAAACATTTTCCCTTCAAAGCTCAAGTTGAGGATGAAAATGGAGGAGACTTCACAATCCCAAACTGGAATCAAGTAGTCCTCAAAACGAGCTATCTAATGACTATAATTTTAATATGTTTTGGTTTTGTTATGTATTTATTTCTTTAGTTTTATTAAACATAGGTTTTTCACCAAAAATCAAGCTATTTGTTCTATACTTGTGTAAAAATAGCAGATTATAAAAAAAAAATGAAAAAGATGAGTGCACCTGATATTGAAGTCCTTGATCCAACAAAAAAATTGAATTTTAATACATACAAAAAAAATACACATTATACGGTATGTCTATGCCTAAATTGTAATTGGTTTGACTTTGAAACTTGATTAAAGAAAACATATTCAATAAAAAACTATCTAACCAATTGGCAGCACTAAATATCAAAGTTAAAAATCTAAATTTGAAAGAATTAGAATTTTATCCTTCATGGAAAAAAGGTTATGTGTTATACGGTGAGCGCCACTACTTAAAAATGTTGTTTTCTGAAAAAAAACTAGTTTTCGAAGGAGATGGAAAAATAAGTGCAATCTAATTCCAATTTTTTTTAAAAATATATATTTAGAATCTACAAAAAAAAATGACACAAATCACTAGTTTGCATCATCTTTAAATTCATCATGGTTTAGTTGCTATAGCTACCCAAAAGTGAAGATTTAGTTAGAAAAAAATATTTTAGTATCCATTTTGGCCAAAAATTGTAAACCAGTATTGTGGGATCACCCATAGAAAAGTTGAGTTCAAAATATCATTCAAGAATTTACAAGAGCATTCAAAAGTCTTCAAGAGAAGATTATAAAACATTTTAGAGCATTATTCAAGCATCAAGCATCATGTCAAAGTCTTCATGTATCATGTTTGTTTTTGAGCTAACAATTGTGATGTAGGGTGTTATGATTCAAGCTAGCATTTCATTCAAAGTCTATCAAATTCAAGCAAGATTCGAGATCTACATTCATTGGAGTCATCTCATACATATTTGTAACACTTCATTGCTAGGGTTTGGTGAGTTGTAACATCATATTTTGTTCGTTCATCATTCTCCATTCCTAGTTTTTTTCATTTCAAAGTTTGATTACCAAAATGGGATTTGACCAAGGAAAACCCCTATCCACTAACAAAACAACATTTTACCCTCTTTTTAGTGTGTGTTTTGTATGTTTTAGATTGAAGATACATGGAAGAGAAAGCTTAGAGAAAGTTGTCAAAGTACCTAAAGTTGTCACCTTGCATTGGAGATACTTGGAGAACTTCTACAAGTTGTAAATCAGGGTTTCAGATCCAAAACTTAGTTGGGAAGCATAGAGTAGACCTTGAAAACTAGATTTAGACCTTGAAGTTTCAAAAATTCCTAACTAGACTAATTCACTAGTTCTGTCAAAGAAGACCCAGTTTAGGTCAAAATTTATGTTTTTACAGATTTGCATACCCATTTGCTAGATTCGTGTTTCCACACAGAAAGCCATATTTGGTACTAATTCACCTAGCCTAGCATATGAGTCCTAGTCAACATTAAAGTCAAAATTTCTAGCATTTTAGAGCTCCTTCCAGTCATCTTCAAATTTCCAGGTGCACATATTCCATCCAACTTTTTGTTCTGTTTATTTGCATTTCTAGGTCATTTAGTTAAAGTTTGCATTAAATTTGGGCTAAGAATTTCATCTTAAATTTCATTTGTCTTTCCAAACCCTAGCTTGGTGGTGAACCCCTCATTAGTTTACAATCAACCCCTAGGAAAACCTTGTTGCAAGATCTCTTTCTCCTTTGCTTTGAGATCTCTAGGGCTATCCTTGAATGAAATTGGAAGGTGGGTGTGCTCTATATCCTAAAACCATACGAAAGCACCCTACCACATTTTCTTTCATTTCACTACCCCAAGAGCATAGTGTCAAATCCATAAATTGTAAATGAGACTAGGAAGGCAAACCTCCTACCTAGCTCCAACCATGAATAATTCATTGACTTACATGGGTTTTTAGAAGTCTTCCTAGAACTTCAACCATAATGATAAATAAGTAAGGTGATAGGGGATCCCCTTGTCGAAGACCCCTAGAAGTACCAAATAGAGAGGATGGCATTCCATTGATTGACACCAAGAACAAAGCCATCATAACACAAGTCATCACCCAATTGATCCAACCCTCATCGAACCCTAAAGCACCAAGGACTTTATGAAGGAAGGACCATTTAACATGGTCATAAGCTTTGGCCATGTCTAGTTTGATGAACATGGTCTTCTCTCTGGAAACTTCGACAAAATGAATGGCCTCAACAACAATAACCATGCCATCCTAAATATGTTTCCCTACCACAAAACCCTACTTCTCTTCCAAAATAATTTTGACTAACCATGGCTTCAGTATCTCTACAATTATCTTAGAGATAATTTTGTAGACAACAAATTACAAAGAGAAATTTGTCTAAAAGGATCCAAAGAATTATCTCCTCACTTGGGAATAAGAGCCAAAAATTTACCATTCATAATGTTCTTGACATTTGTTTACTACTTTGTGATTTTTGCACAACCTCCAAAAGATCAAATTTGATAATTTCCCAAAACTCCTAAAAAAATCAATTGGGAGACCATCCTCACTAGGGGCCATACCATTCTTCATATGGAAAACCACTTCCTCAAGCTCTTCCAGGGATATAGTTCTTGAGCACCACATTTGACTCAAGAGGCACAATAGCAAGAATACATTCCAAAATCATGCTCTTCCCTTGACTGGTCAACAATATCCTCTATAAATAAGGATGATAAATAATGGATAGCATACAATGATATATACCACAGAGAAGAAAGTTGGATGCCATTGGAGAAAAAAATTAGAGGATATCACATTCCCATGACCTTTTTCTTTGACTGAGTTAAAGAAGAAAGATGTATACTTGTCTCCTTCCTGAAGCCAATCTATCCTTGAATTTTATTTCTAATAAATGTCTTCTTGTAGCCCCCATCCAGATAAAACCTTCATAGCTTCCATTTCCTCTTTCAAGGAATCTTGGGAAATCCCATATGATATTTGTTCTTCTTTATGATGTTCTCAAATTAGTTTTGTGCAATCGGTTCTCCTTAAAAACATTTCCAAAATATTACTTGTTCCACCTTCTAAGACAAAATTTCACAAATTGAAGGCTCTTAAAAAGTATACAAAGCAGTCCCATGCTCTGGTAATTCTCAACCCCACCATTATTTCATTAAAAAAGTGCAAAGATGGCTCCCACAACCACATAATTTGGAACTTGAATGAATGCTTCTTAGTAGGATCCCTCTTGTGAGATGAGAATTTTATAGGCCAGTGATCTGATCGCCTCCATTCTAAAATCTCTGAGCTGGTGGTCCATCTATTGCCAATCCAAAATATGGAAACTAAAAACTTGTCCAATCTCTCTGTGATAGAGTGATCCCTACATCTCATGTTACTCCAAGTATACGCACCATTGGTTGGCTTGATATCAATCAAATTTAGTAAAATAATATTATCTCTAAAAACTAAAGAAGACTCCAACCGATTCATTCCTCATCTCCTTTTATCTAGACTAAAAATAGCATTCAAGTCTCCAACTAGCACCCATGAAATTAGTGAAGCTCAAGACCTTACATACCTAATATTATCCCAAAATTAGATTTTACAAGCCATATTGGTCAAAGCATAGATATTAGAGAGCAAGAGGTTTTTACTAGAGTCAAAACTTGAAGCCAACATCGTCAAGGAATGTCTAACTAAAATCCACCAAAGATGAGATAAATTCTTAGATCTAAAAAAAAATGTGATACCTCTAGCGCTACCCTATGCACCAATGCATTGACATTGGCTTCACTACCATATCTTGGGATATACCTTAAGCATACCTTCCATTGATAACTTGGATTCTTGTATAAACACAACATTTGGAGAATAAGCCTTGATCAAATTTCCTAAACAACCTTTTTTCTAGGGATGTTGTTCAAAACCCTTACATTCTAGGAAAGAGTAATCATTTTTGCGAATTAGAAAAATGGAAGTCAAGGACCTTGAATAAACTCAACTCCACCAATTCTCTCCCATTAATTTAATTGTATCCTTATTTTTCTTCCTCCTTGGCTTGGAAGACTTCTTTGAGCTCCACTTTTTGAAATTCTTTTAGTGAAGACCCAAAGTAGAAAGAGTCTTGTTACCTTTACTTGGTTCTTGGACCTCTACCTCTTGATGTGGTTCACATAGGTCCAAGGTTGGAATTTTTCCCATCTCATTTTTATCTCATTTTTCTCTCAAAGAACTGGCACTCTACGTGAACCCAAAACTTGAATAATATCTATTTGTGGCTTAAATCTTGCCTCCCCAATATGATTAGGAAGGGAATGAATCCCAACTTTGGGTGCTATGAGAAAGTTATTTATGCTTTGTGCAAACAAGGAAATTTGAATAAGGTACTCAAATGTTTTGGGGATATGAAGCAGGAAGGGCACCACTGCAGCACTTTCATCAAAAATTAGAAGAAAATAACAAGCGGACACATGCAAGGGATTAATTACTTAGTTTGCTTTGAAGCTTCTTCCATTGGCGAATATTTAGCCGATAGAGGCTATTATGGGTGGGAAATCCACCGGAATTGTCTACTATCTGATGCCAAGAAGTTTTTCGTTGCCGGTACTTACTCCATTCACATGGGAAGGTGGACGGAAGTACGGGGGTGAGTAGGGTGCCATGCTTATTAACTGCACGATCTTGTATTTTTACCTACGCCCTCTCCTCATCAATGCACCTTGTCGATCTAACCAAATTCCTCGTGGTTGGGTGATTCAGGCCAGGCTCAAGATCGCAGTGCCTGTCAAGCCTGGTTGGAAAGAAATGGTGCGAGTGACATTTCATCCAGCTCGCAACGAAAGCACCGTCACCATTTTCTGCAAGGACGTATTTGATGCTGCCATCCAACATCTTCCCTAAGCATTGCCCTACGATCTCTATCTTTACCCGAACGATTTAATCGAGCAAGTCCAGAATAATTATGGGTGGGAAATCCACCAGAATTGTCTACTGTCTGATGCTGAGAAGTTTTCTGCTGCTGGTACTTACTCCATTCACGTGGGAAGGTGGACGGAAGTATGGGGGTGAGTAGGGTGCCATGCTTATTAACTGCACGATCTTGTATTTTTACCTATGCCCTCTCCTCATCAATGCACCTTGTCGATCTAACCAAATTCCTCGTGGTTGGGTGATTCAATCCAGGCTCAAGATCGCAGTGCCTGTCAAGCCTAGTTGGAAAGAAATGGTGCGAGTGACATTTGACCCAGCTCGCAACGAAAGCATCGTCACCATTTTATGCAAGGACGTATTTAATGCTGCAATCTAACATCTTCCCTAAGCATTGCCCTATGATCTCTATCCTTACCCAGACGATTTAATCGAGCAAGTCCAGAATAATGTTTGTTTATTTGTCCCCACTCCCCTGTCAAATGAAATATTTGAATTAAAGATAATTGTTTCATAAAAATATTTGAATTAATCAGTTTTAGACAGTGTTGTTGTGTTTGATTTTGTGAGGAAATTGTACAGATAATCGATGGCGCATTGGGTGACTTTACAACTTTGGCACACCGCAGCAAAATCGTAGAGTTCACAGAGTCTTTATCCCAAACGGGCGTTGTAATGGTGGTTCTTGCCAAGACTACAACACCTAATATCCTCTCACATGTTTGGAAAACATTTACTCCCGAATTGTGGGGTACAATAATCATTATACTTTTATTTGAGACCATTTTCGAGAAGATCTTGAGGGAAGACTCTGAAGGAAAGGGAAGACTTTGAAGGAAATCTCTTTGCTATTCTATGGGACCTTTTACGGTACTCGACCTTCTTCATAGCTAACATATTTTGTGTTTGTATGTAAGTAATGTTGTAGTGAGTGGATGGCTAACGTGGTGTTTTTCTAAACTCTTCCAGAAATGCAGCATCTCTGCCGACTGAAGGTAAACATTCACCTCTCGTCAAACAATTCATGAAAGGTACATAGCAGTGAAGAAGAAATCTTGTTAATTGTTTGCAGGACCAAGTATCAAAGGCACATTAGGTAAAATTATTGAGAAACTCTAGATGGCGGGGGTAGTTATTATATGCTTCTACTTCACAACCACTTTGAATGGGAGACTAGATCAATAGCGAGCAGAGCCTATGGTTAGGAGCGTGGAGGAACTTGTAGCTAGTGGTGTCCCTATGGGGTATCAAAATGGGTCTTTTGTAGCAGATTTTATATCTAAGAATTTGGGCATAGCCAAAAGAAATTTGAAAGCATATGAAACACCAGAGGAGTATGCAAATGGTCTGTTAAAGGGATCAGAAAATGGAGGCGTGACCGCCATTTTCGATGAGAAACCTTATATTCGTGTCTTCCTATCTGGACGATGTCACTATACAATGGCTAGACCCATCTACAAAACTGGCGGCTTTGGTTTCGTTAGTTCTCTGCACTCTTCCTTTCACTATATGAATGTTTTTTTCCTGCAATCAAATGCATTCCAAAAGCCTTAGTGTCAATGAGCTCATTTATGCAGGTGTTCCCTAAAGGTTCCCCTTTCGTCTCAGACATTTCTTCGGCTATTTTAGCCCTGTCTGAAGATACAACATTGAGAGAAATCGAGTCTGAATACTGGCATACAACTATCTGCACTAACTCTAGCACTGTCACCTTTGGCCTGGACAGTTGTTGGTGGTTGTTCCTACCGATAGTAATTGTAACTCTGTTGGCTTTATTACGCTTCTTTTGCACCAAACATACCACAACATCAGATCATGATGAACATAATGATCCACTGTCTACTTCATCGGAAGATGAACATACATGATCATCATTCGGAAGTTAATAGTATGGCCAAAGAAAAACTCACACCCTAAACAAAATTGAAAGTTTTTCTTTCCAATAACAGTAAACATTACTGGAAAATCTCGAGTTAAGAGAGGCATCAAAGTACAAGCAATCCTACCATTCAAATTTTACAGCAGTGTTTGAGATTTTCTAAAAGATGCAGTAAAAATTTAGTAGCCTGATATTCAACCTAGAAAAGCAGAAATTCTAATGAAGGATGGGTGCATCATTTTCTTCCAACAACTGGGTTTATCAAGCCGTTTATTTGATGCAAACTAAGCAGAATAAGGAAAATCATGATTTATTGAGCAAGACGTCTTTTGAATAACCTCTTTTGTTGAGTCGTGGCCATTCCTAGAGGGTTTAGAAATAGTGAATCTCTTGTTTGTGGTTGGGCGCGCCTTGCACAAGGAAAAAAAAAGTGTCATATTGAATCTCTACTAGCAGCTCAAGCTTGATATCTTTCTCTATGGGCACCATCTTCATTCTCAGGCTGTATTCAACTCAATACATCCAGGTCTGAGAAATTTCAGTTGCTTTTTCTTGAGTTTTTTGGGCATTATTAGTTGTGATAAATGTTGAGTCACATTCGGAGTAAGTCGCCTCAAACTAAAATGTTGTATTTGTATTTATGTGTGTGATATATTTCATGAAACGACATACTGTTAAGGCTGTCACAGTTATTTGTTGTTTCTATCATCGAGCAGCTGGTCTTATTGAGTCTTCATAACTGAATAAACTCTTATGTGTTGTAGTGTACATTTGTAAGGGTTCTTTCAGTCTCTTTAATAGCCTTGAGTCTTTGAACGCCATTTTTAGCATTTTCATGACCTTGTGAATACCTTATGATAATCTGAAAATGTGTCCTCAAAATATACACCTTGGTCTCTGCCATTTCCAAATCCTCACCACTTTGAGCTTTGGATTTTTCACTTATTGTGTGATGCATTTGAAGTTTTGGTGTTGGAGTTTTCAAATTTGGTGACAAATGGAATATCCATGGGATATGGGGACTTTTTGTCGAGTATTACAGAGAGAGAGATTTGGCTGCCTCTCAAAGAGAGATTACAAATTGGGATGGGCGCTATACTCTGCCTCCTCAGGTCACACAGCTTATAGCCACTTATCAGTCTCTTTGAACAGTCCAATCAAGTTGCAGCCACTGTAAATATCAATTTTCTCCCCTTTTGTTAAAACACATTGGGTATGTTGTGTAGGATGGTTGTTCTTTAACATTGTATGTGTAAATGTGAAAGGAAATTGGGTTTTCATTTAGAAGGGAAAATGGGGTTTTCATCTAATGGGAGAAATTTTTTCTGGGTGTGATTCTACTATGATTTTTACAAGTTGTGGAGATTTTTCAAAGTACACTGAAATAATGGTGGATCAAAAAATGGCTACCCAAAAGGGAATATTGTGTCCTGCTGAAGGAGAATGTGCATGGAAAAATGGAGTAGTGTCATTTGTGCCATTTCTTGCTTCTATTTGTGATTGCCTTAAAGGAGGATTTAGAAATTGACAATGAAGTGTTAAATCTCATAGCATCAAGGTCAAATGAATTCATGCAGGATGCTGAAATGACACTTGATCAGTTCAATCTTTTGGGGCAAAGGATATCTCTATCCTTGGTTCAGGAGCTTGTAAGTATGTGTAATCCTCCAATTATCTACTTTACTATTATTGCAATGGTCAACAAAGGAACCGTGTCAAAGAATAACCTATATCCTACATTTCTTAGAAGCCATCCTTTTGTTAAACTTGGATAAGAATTGAAAAATGCAATGCCAACTTGAAGTAGATCTATTTATTTCTTTCTGGTTCTTTATTGTCCTTATCTAATAATTGATGCATTATCAAGTATCTATAGGATTTCCAATTCACAAAACATTTTCTAAACACATTTTTAGGTACAAAGGATAAGCATTTCCAATCACTACGTTATATGCCTAAAAGAATAGTCTTCCTTATATCCAGACATCCATAAATATTTTAGTCTTGAAAGTTCACGTGGACTTAAAGCATTTCCTTATTCATTGAGACCAATTGTGGCCTTAAAAAGTGCACATGGCTAGCAACACTAAAATCATCAAACAACTTTCTAGCCTATGCCCCTTGAAAACTGTCTTTAGATAAAATGTGTTAATGCAATTTTCAGCTCATTAAAACTTGGTGTTATACAAGCCCACATTGTTAGTGGTCTTCCTTGCACATGTCATCATAGAAATTTTATTTGTATTGGAGAGACTGTATCCATTCCATTGAAGTAATTAGTGCATCTGATAGTATGTTAAAAGTACCAATGTAACTTCATACAATAGGAAACACGAGATGCACAACAATGTACCAGAATTTTATCTAGCATTCCAATTCCAAAGGTGCTAAATAAATTTGCATGTTTCACTATCAGGTAGTAGATATGGATAAGTTGTAGTCATTGTGGTTGGATTTGCTGCATTTTAGAATTAAAAATTCAAGCTATACCTATACCTTTTTTTTTTTTAGGTTTTTTGAAAAGTTCAAAAAATGTCAATTCTTTTATTATTGAGCAAGTGATTTTATGTTCAACAACCATCATCAAAGCCTTTATTTAAGCCTCAAAATTGAAAGATACCAGCAGATAAGTTTAAACAAAAAGAAGAATTATAATCAATTGAAAAAATGTCGGATAAATTTACTCCAATCATGGTGTGTCCTACAAAATTCTGGCTAAATTTCTTGCCAACCAAATAAATCAGTTAGCAACTAGGATTGTGAGACTTGAACAGACATGTTTTATTCAAGTAAGTTCGTTGTGGACAACAAAATCAATAAGAAACAATTATAAAAAGTATAATAACACAATTATATGATATTAACTGAACACACCAATTGTAATTCCCATTAACATAATAAAGTTATATTCAATGTTTGAAGGCAAATAAATTCAATGAAAATACATAAACTATCATTTTCAATAAATTTGTAGATTTACTGGCAAGGAGAGCAACCAATGGCTACAACTGCCTTTGATCCACATGCTACCGTGCAAGTGCATTTACTCCAATCATGGTGTGTCCAAAATTCTGGCTAAAGTTCTTGCCAATCAAATAAATTTGTTAGCAACTAAGATTGTGAGACTTGAACAAACATGTTTTATTCAGGTAAGTTCGCTGTGGACAACAAGAGAACAAAATCAACAAGAAATAATTCCATGTTTCATGTGTCATAAAATAGTTTTTGTATTATAAATATTCTCCCACAACATGAAGTTTTCCATTATGTTACATTTGACTACAAGGTATATCATTAACCAACAACAATTGTACTTAATCCAATCGACCTTTAAGTTACACGTCTTCTTCCACTGTACAAAAAATATTATGTTCTAAAACCATTCGGCATAGCATATCGATTTAAATAAAGTTCCATTTGTTCATATTCAAATCTTCTGGCATCCCATCATCAATTGACTTTTGCTATAGATAGTTAGTCTTAAGAAAAGCAATTAACATTTTCTTGCACTTTTTTCCCCTACCCTTCAATATATTGCCATAGTATATCTTGCTATCGGCGTAACCATTGCACCTCGTTGAGGTGCAAGTGCTAGTTTAACCTAATGTGTACCTATAGGAGCTCATACCATTGGTCAATCATGTTGTCAGTTCTTTAGAAGGTGGATCTACAATGAATCCAACATAGATAAGGCATTTGCAGCTTCTTTGCAAAATTGTCCCTTCAGCAGTGGTGACAGCAACCTCGCACCCCTGGACTCCTCGAACGCTAATGGTTTTGATAATAATTATTACCGAAATTTGAGATCTCGGAAAGGTCTTTTCCACTCCGACCAGGAATTATTTAATGGAGGCTCTGCTCATGCTCAGGTGACAACATACAGTACCAATCAACAAGCCTTTTTTATAGATTTTGCCGCTGCAATGGTGAGGATGGGAAACATCAAACCTCTTACCGGAACGCAAGAGATTCGAAAGAACTACAGAAGAATTAATTGATGTTTAATCCCTCTGACATCATCCGTATTTGTACTACAGATTTGAATTGAGAAAGGCATTTTATTAAGGCGACCTATTGAATTTAGTGAACCGGACCAATTGTTCTGTTCCAGGTTGTATTTTCGAAGTGGAAATATCGGACCCATTTAATTGGGCTATTTTTGTCGTGGTATCCGTGCTTTTCATTCAAACTTAGATAATCTTTCATTTTGTTATATATATCTATATATATATATATATATATAATGCTTTATTAACACTTTATTTAAAATTAATGATTGGTTATCATATAATTTAGGTCATCACTGTAGAGTGAATCTAGTTAGTCTATTAATATAATTATGGAATCATTACGAAGTGTAAGCGAATATTTCAAAAATGTAATTTGAACATCAATGCTATGTTTAAATGGGGGATTAATTGTATAAATATTGTCCACCTTTGTATAGAATAAATAACACTATAGATTCCTACATATGAATTTATAATGAAAATAAAAACTACAAAAGTAATCTGTTTGATTTAGTGCAAAATGAAACTCAAGGTTGAAGGTTACATGCTACAAAACTATTAAACGGATGATGTAAGAAAAAAAATATAAAACCATCTTAAAGACATGATTTAATAGAAAAATCTAATCTAAATCAAGAAAATAATTACCTATAGTAGCATGATTAGGGTGTACTAAGAAAGGATACAAGAAGAAGGTAGAAAATCTCCAAAATATTACTTAGCTTTTTATTTTGAATAGGCACTTTGATTTAACAAAAAACTCTACAATAGAAAGGCCCAAAAGTCTACTCTAAATGAAGCACAACTCCACTCTTTTCAAGTAGAAGTATGAAAGAAAGTAAAGGAAACACAAAGAAATATAAAGGTTATTTGTTAAATACTATCAATCAATACACATTTATGCCCTTTGCATGCCTCTACTTTTTGAATCCATGTGAATTGGTGTATTGACAACTGAAACATATGACAAAATGTCTCTATTCATTATTCTTAAATGTGCCCCTTTTGGCACAACTGGGAAGAACATAAATAAATTTAGAATGCCATTTCTTAATATTCTATATAGGTTTTTATTATTTGTAACAAATACTCTTGATACGCCTTCCATGTTTCTACATTTTGCATTCACATCAACTAGTTTAGTGGCAGCTAAGACATTCAAATAAATTCCTTTATCATTTTATATTTTGATTGATGTCCACACCCTCTTCAAAAGTTCCTATTTCCGTACACCTTGACAGTGAATCTCAATGAACCACTGACAAATGCTAACTATTTATGTTGAACAAATGATATGTACCAATATACTTATTGTCATTTGAATAGATTATATTTGACCCATCCTTTTTAAAATTGAATATTAAAACTTCACCCATCTCAATTCCATCAAAGAAAAAATAAAAATACAACTATTTCAAAAAATTAAAATTGAACAAAATACATTAATTTTTCACTTTATCAAACATATTCATCGTGCAAAATGTTCAAAAATATCTATAAACATGAAGACGATAGTTTCCCTAACTAAGAAAGGAGTTAAAAATATAACAATCAGGCTCTTTAAAAAACAACGCATATGTAGAGTTCGAACAACTGGAGCGTTCCCTTGAATATAAGTACAAATGATAAATTGGACGTAACTCATTTAAGCTATGAATGGTATCATACAATAGCTAACATACACGGAATCTGTTGCGAAACAGAAGGAACCTTCACCGACTACAGTACGCGGAACATACGTGGAAGTCTCATCAAATGCGTTTCTTTACACTGATATAGCAATCGTAATGAGATATATAAATTCTGTATCCACTCATAAACTAAACAATGACATACAATCTTCATACTAAACACTCAATATATAGGCCAAGAAAGTGTACAAAACTAAGAACTATTTTAAAAAACCATGAGCTCAAAACTATGATCCAAAACCATATCAATGAGGTCTAGATTCAATCCATGTACCGTATCCAGATGTAACTCCTAGATTAATTAGGTTTAATATAACTCCCAACTACTTCATGTGGGTGCAATACTATCTCTTATGTGCATGATTTAAAAACATATATAGGTGGTTGTTCAAATATGCTAGTCATATTTCACTTGGTAAAAAAATATTAATGACTTCTTACAATCATAATAAAATTATTGACACATGGTACATAGTGCTAGCAATGTGTAAGGATAGAAAATTGTATACCCTTGTAATTTAATAATATGTGTTGGACTCACTTTAGTGTCCATCTCTTACAATGTGTATTTAGGTTTATTTCAATTTTCTATTCTTTTTTCTTACATGATTCAAATAAGTTTCCTATCTCGGTCCTTTAAAGAAAAATTAATGTCACAACTATCCTTCGCTTATTGTTCTCTTATGCTTAGAATTTTCTAGAGGTAAAACTATTTGGAAATTAGTGCAATGTGTGGACATTTACATAACATGCTAGTGTCCCATGCCGATTCTTGTTCAATTGTCATTAATAAGAATTTTCCCACCTACTACTTGTCCAAGTTGGTGGTAACATCTTGGACTAAATTTGAATTACTCTCTAGCTCCCTCATTTTCCCTCTTTCTTCTAATTTGGAATCAATATTTATTTTATAACTTAAATATCTCTGTCTCATTGAATATTTGAATATCTTGTAGTCTCAAGCTATCTATAAGACTCTTTATAGCTTTCTACATGTCTATTTAAGCATTAGTTCCTCCATGTAAGAACACAAACACTACTACAACAATGTTCTTGAACATCTTGTGGAATTTGAAAGCATTCTTGTCCTTTTTGACTTCATCAAGATCTAAGAGTTGACATTATTCTAATTTCATTTCTTTTATTTTCTCTACTTTCTTATTGTTATTATAACATCCTTTTGTAGCACCCTTAGTACCTCGAGAACTCAACTCCATGTTATCAAACACATTTAGATTCTAGTTTATGTTATTTGTATTTTTGTTGGTTTTTTTTATTCCTAGACACACTTAGAATAAGAGCAATTTTTTAATTTATCTTCAACATATTGGAGACCCATGAAGGTCAAAACATTTAAGCATGTGCTTGATCATTTATAAGAATATCCCTTGTAATCCCAAATTAATCTCTTCTCGACCTATAGGCTACTCAAGGACCAATGTGCACAGTCATTTTTTGTACCATTGTATAATTTATTTCTTATCAAATTTGTTATATTTTTATTAAACATATAGATCAAATTATTTTTCATTATTTATGTCATATTGGTATCCTTTGGTTTGATATTTATATTTTTTCTTGTCTCGTATTATGTAGACAAGTTTGAAATATGGTACAAAATTTAGGTTTTATAACTTTTTTGGACAACAATGCAAGACTAGAATAACAATGCATTGGAGGGACTATAATGTATCATATGGATTTATGTGCATCATGATAGCATCCTAGGTTTTGAGCTACATCTTTCATTGCTATGTTCCTTATTTCCTACCATTCACATTTCTAAACTTGATGTTTTAGTTATGTACTTCATATTCTAAT
Organism: Sequoia sempervirens; assembly: GCA_007258455.2. Classification (NCBI taxonomy): domain Eukaryota; kingdom Viridiplantae; phylum Streptophyta; class Pinopsida; order Cupressales; family Cupressaceae; genus Sequoia; species Sequoia sempervirens. The sequence continues at coordinate 624,308,280 of VDFB02271358.1, read as the reverse complement.
AAATTATCCACTTTATTTTCCAAGTCATATTAATGTATAGTAAGAAGGAAATAATTTAAATTTCTTGCTGTAGGATGAAATCTCAAGATTTAATTTAAATGAAGTACCCTTTCCCATGTGTGCTCACTATTTATAATATAATATAATTATTAAATAATCTATCTAGACCTAGGAGTTGCAAGGTGTACAATACTTATTGTCCTAGTATTAATCTCTCAATGAATATTTTGTAATGATTACTACTTTCCTATGACTATTTTTAATAAGTAAGATACTAGAAGATCAATTCAAAGAGCACTTGTGTAAGATGTGATAGATTTGAACATATGACCTACTTTCTTTAAAATTATGTTTGCTTGTAATATTTGGATATGTTGGTGTTAATAATTTTCTAAATTATTTGTCATTCTTGATGTGGGTAGTATCTACCTCCTAACATCTCACATTAGTCAAACTCTTTTATCAATTCTAAAATTTCTAAAAGTTTGAAAACACTCTACATAGTCATGTAAATATCTAATATGTCTTTATCAATCGAGATGTTGATGATATCCTCTTATAATGATGCAATCTAAAACATAACTCTAATTGAATTCATACATATCGAAAATAAATTAAAATTTATCATTTTATAAAGCACCATAACAAACAAATTTAAACATCCAATAACTAAAATAACAGAAAACAAATTAACTCAAACCCATTAAAAATTTTGAATTTACATATTTATACTTAAAATAACACTTTAAAATACTAACTAAAATAAGGAAAATACAAATCAAATTGAAATCTTTAAAAATCCAAACCATGGTGAATCTAAAACGAATGGGAAAACTAGCCAGAATGGGTATGCACTTTATTACGCCCAAGGCGTTCCCTCAATGAAGTTTGCCATTTCACTTTCTGTATCGACGGTTAAAAATAGGATGCAAGACCATCCAAAATAGATCTTGATCGTCCATCATTTTTTGTCATTTTTTTTTACTGTTTTCACCGTTTTTTCTTGCTTTCCCCACTGCTACTGACATTACAAGAATTCCAACCACCGCTTTTACTTTCCACACACCCATTTTTTTTCCCTTCATTTTTTACCGTCTTGGTTTTGCCCTCACCGACTGCCACATAGGGTTTCGTAATATATAGAGAGTTTAAATGCAAATACGTACACACGAGAATAAAAATTTACGGGCCTTTTTCCTTTGCTGCGCTACAACTTTTCACGGTTCTTCAGTGTATTAAGGCATTTTATATTATATTTATTTGTATTATATTTTTTTGGATATTTTTTTTGTTATAAAGTATTTTTTATATATAATAATAACACAATTTTAATTTTAATTTTAATGTAAAATAATTTAGATATTTGAAAAAAATATTTTTTTGTTTTAAGAAAATGATTGATTTTAAAATTTGATTTTTAATTTAAAAAATTTAAATATATTATATTTATTTATATTTTATTTTTTTCATATTATAATTTGTTGTAAAGTAATTTTTTTACACATAATAATACATTAAAATTAAAATTAATTTAAAAGACAATTTTTAATTTAATAAAATATACTAAATAATTGAAATAAAAATATTTAATAACTTTTTTTTGGTTTTGATTATTGATTGATTTTAAAATTTAATTTTTAATTAGAAAATTATTAATGATATGTAAAAATTTCATATATATAATTTAAAATTTTATATTAATTTAAATTAAATTACAAATCTTTATTATTATATTTTAAAATAGTATTGATATTTCTATTTAATTTTTTAGAATCTTGACTAATTTTTGTTTAAACAATTTTAATAATATTTTAAAATAAAAACATGAGACTTCCATAGTTTTTTATACCAAGAGATGATAAAAAAATTACATAATCAAAATCCAAAAATATTTTTTACCTTTTTTAATAGATTAAATTTTATTTTTCACTTTTTAGTTTTACTTGTGACTTTTAATATAAGAGTTAAATTTTTAATTTTAACAAATTTAATTTAGTTTATTTTTAATTTGAATATTGAAACCAATCTATAATTACTTACAAATGTATGTTTAACTAAAATCAAGATAGATGCTTATATAATATAATATTATATATTATCAAATCATATATTTTGATATATTATATTATTTATATATTATACATTAATAATTATAATGTTAATATTATATGTGCTATAAAATAACATATGTATATAATAATTATAGTTATTTTATTCTATATATCAATTATATATAATATAGGATATATATATATTACGAGGATGGGGTAAGACTAGATTCTTTAGCCAATTGAGCTAAGACTCCTACCTCCAATATAATCATATTACTAATAGCTATAATATATATTAATTAGGGAAAAACTTATACTCTTTTCATACGTTTGTGTAGTACATGAGGTCAATTGTTACATCTTTTATCAAATAATATTTCATCTCCATCTCCATCTCCATCTCTATCTCTATCTTCCTCTCTATCTCTCACTTTCTCTCTATATCTTTCACTTATAGACACACCCTTGTTTCTCTCTCCCTATATCTATCTCTATCGCTCTATCTCTCTCTTCTTCTCTCTTTCTATCACTTGTCACTATCACCTCCTCTATCTCACTATACCTCTCCCTCTCTCTTCCTTTCTCCCTATCACTCCCTCTTATCTCTCTACTCTCCCTCCCTCTCCATCTCTTTGTCCTTCACCCTCCACCTCTATCTATTTATACTTATATATATATATATATATCTCTGTTTCTCTCAATATATCTATCTTGCATATACACACACATTCCCTATTTATCCCTATCGCCATCTCTATCTCTTGACTTGTCTCTAACCTTCTTTAGACTCTCTTGGATCGTCTATCTTGATCTACCTCTCTATTTATATCACTATCTCCACCTCTCTTATTCACTCCATCTCTCCCGCTCCCTTTCTTTCTCTACCTCTATCTCCCTATCTTTCTATCTCTCTCAATATCTCTCTATCTCCCTATCTCTCTTTCCCTAGACCACTCTCTCTATATCAAGTCCTCTATATATATATATCTCCCTCTCTCCCCCTCCATCTCCCTCTCTCTATATATTGAGAGTTATCTTTCCCTCACTCCCCCCTCTTCTCTCTACCTATCTCTCCCCCTCTCCTCTATCTACCTCTACCTATCTCTCTCCCTTTCTCTCCTCCCACTTTATCTCTCCCCATATCTTCCTCCCTCATTCCCTCATTATCCCCTATCTATCTCTCTATCTCTATCTTCATCTCTCTCACCTCTGTCTCTACACATGTTTCCCTCTCTATTCATCTCATCTCTCTCTGGACCTCTATATCTATATCTCGTTGCCTCTCTATCTCTCTCTCTATATTCTCTTTACCTCTATCTCATTATCTCTCCATATCTCTCTACCCCTATATCTCTCCCTCTCTACATCTCTCCTTATATCACTTCCTATTTCTATCTTTATCTATCTTTCCCTCTCTCATCCTATCCCTCTCCCTCCCTCTATACATATTTGTCTTTTTAAATATCTATCTATCCCTATCCCCTCTCTCTTTTTATCTCTCTCTCCTCTCCATATCCCTTTCCTTCTTCATATCCTTCTCTATCTATTTCTTCCTCTTTATCTCTATCTCCTTACCCCCTCTCTCTTTATCTTCTATCTCTTTCCTTTTTGTATCTCTATCTATTGTAATGTCATCTTAATAAAAGATTTTTAAAGATGCCATAAAACTCTTACAAAATTTGTAATATTATTTTATATATTATATTTTATTATTTATGTCATCAAAATTGAATTTACTACCAGCAATTCATTTGAGAAAATTCACCGCCATGAAAAAATTCACCTCATGGAAATTCACCACCAGCAATTCACCATCATGGAAAATTAATCACAAATTTTTAATGTGATGGATTTCTCACTATTGTGAATTGCTAGTGGTGACTTTTCCTTAGGTGAATTTGTCATGGCAATGAATTTTCCCATGTAATAAAAATTGATGACGGTGAATTTTCCTATAACCATTATTTATATATTATTTATTATACTTGTATTTATATTATATATTATATTGTATAATATATAAATTGATAAATATATGTATATGTATGTTATATTTAATATAATGTAAATTTATTTTCAAAATAATAGTATAATTATATTTATTATTATATAAATTAATATATAAAAATCTAATAGTTTAATTGATTTATAGAGAAAGCAAGAGAGAGGAAGAAAAAGAAAGATAGAGGGGAAGACAATTTTAAATAGAGAGGTGGATATATAGAGAGAGAAACTCAAAAGATAGAGAATGAGAGAAAGAGAGATATTGAGAGCTAAATCTGTACTCCACTATCATCACCCCTTAAATTGAATAACCACAATTTTGAAGCTCAATTTGTTATTTAAATTAAATATATTTATTTCTTAATATATATGCTATTTTTATTTTACATAATCTAACTTATTAAATATATTTTTAAAATTTAATAAAATTATGTACTTATTAATGCTAACTTTTCTTTATTTATTAGTAGTGATAGTGAGCCATATAATTAAATAAACAAAATAATTAGTATTATTTTTATTTAGTTATTTATTAATTTAATAGGCTTAATTTATTATTAAATTTAAAATCTTGAAATTATTATTTTTATTAACATTTAGATTACATATATTTTGACTTTGCATTTTTTTTCTCTATTTTAGTTTTTAATTTACATTTAAATTTAGAATTATTAGAATTATTTATGTCTATTTGTCAAATTAAAATAATAATAAAGGTTAGTAGAAGTAGTTCAATTTATAATTATTTCTATTCTATTCAAATTTTAGCTATTACAAGTAGAAAAAAACATATTTTTAATTTTAATCTTAATTTCTAAGATATTTATTTAATTTTTTTGAGATATTTTATAATTTTTTAATAATATTATATATTTATCTTCTTAATTTTTTTTAACAATATTTTTATTATATTTTTTAAATTATTTTATAATTATAGAAATATTTCTCCTTTTTAATTTAATAATGAAATTTGTAAAGAATGTAGATATAGAAAATCAAATCTATTGTTAATTCATTTTAGTATATGATTATAAACACCAAAAATTCATTAGATGGGTGTGAGGTTGTATGGGCCTTAAGACAACTTGACCTCATAATATATCAAAATTCAAGAACATATAATCAAATAATATCTACACAAGTCATTTTTTTGTATATGAAACTCAAGCAAAGCAAGTATGGGTATAAGTGGAACATTGACATAGTGGAATTTATGTTTCCCAAAGGTGATAAACAAGTGCAAACAAGAGAAGTGAAATAATATATAGAAGGTCAATCCTGAGGGACTCCAACAAACAAAAACATTGTAACTTAGTATACACGCTTGATGAAAAATGATGTCCTATGTAATTTCCAAGTGGCTTCCTTTATTGGTGCTCTCTCTATAATTTCCAACATACCAATTAGTACAACTAAATGACTTGTCAAATGTACTTGTAAATGTTGGTAAAGAAGTTAATAGTGAGGGAGAAAGAGAGGCACAAAGAGAGAGAGAGAGAGAGAGAGAGAGAGAGAGAGAGAGAGAGAGAGAGAGAGAGAGAGAGTGAAAATAGAGTATAAGAGATAGAGTGATATCAGGGATAGTTAGATAGAGTGACATAAAGAGAGATTGGTAGAGACATGTCATTTTGGATTGTTGGCACAAAACACTTGGTCAAAAATGATATGTGTCATTTTGGATTGTTGGCACAAAGCACTTGGTAAAAAACTAGACTATCGTAAATTGTCTATCTACATTTCCCTTTATATAAGAGGGGAGTTAGATAGAGTGACATAAAGAGAGATGGGTAGAGAGATATATCCCCATAGATACATGTCATCTTTGGATTGTTGGCACAAAACACTTGGTTAAAAACTAGACTACCGTTTTTCTATCTAAGTTTCCCTGTATACCTCTTATTTCTCTCTTATGCCTTCTATCTCTCTCTCACTCACACACACTCAATATATCTCTTTATCTATCTCTCTACCTCTTCCCCAGGTCTCTCTATCTCTCTCCCTCTCTCTATTACTTGTCTATATCACCTCCTTTATCTCTCACCCTTTCCCTCTCTATCTCTATCTTTCCATCTCTCCTTGTCCCTCTCTATCTATATCTCATTATATCTCTCTTATTCAGTCCATCTCTCCTACTCTATATATCCCTCTCTACCCTCTCTATTTATCACTTCCTATATACTTATCTCTCTATCTCTCCATCTACCCCTCTCTCATTATCTCCCTCTTTCTATTTCATCCTCTCCCTCTTTCTCTCTCCTTCTATCTCTCTCACCCCTCTATCTTTCCCAAGTTATATCTATGTCTCTATCTCTCCCTATCTTTCCCTCTCTCCCTATCACTCCCTCTCTCCCTATCACTCCCTCTTTCAATATCTCCCTACTTCTCTCTCCTCTCTATAAATCTCTCCCCCTTCTCCCTCACCCTCTCTCTCTCTCCATATCTCGAGCTCTAGTTCTTATATACCACACACTCCATGTTTCTCCCTCCCTATCTCCATCTCTATCTTTCCCCTATATTTCTCTCCCTTTCTCTATTACTTGGCTCTATCACCTTATTTTTTCTCTCTTTCCCTCCTTATCTCTTCGCCTGCCTATTTATATATCATTATCTCTACCTCATTCACTCCATCTGTCCTTCTCTCTCCATTTCTCTCTATCTCCCTCTCACTCCTCTATCTATTTTCTATCCATATCTTTCTATCTCTCTCTCTATCTCTCTATCCCCCTCATGTCTCTCTGTCCTCTACATATCTCTCTCCCTCTCTCCATCCCCATCCCCATCTCAATCTTCTTATCTCTCTATATATCTCCCTATTCTCTCTCTATCTCTCTCTCTCTTCCCCCCTCTCGTCCCCCTTTATCTCCTCCTCTTTCTATCTATATCTCTCTTTCTCTCTCTCCCTCTCTCCCTATTACAAACATAACATGATCCTATTGTAATGGAACCTGATTATCATCCTGATTGAGAGATTTTATTTTAGTCATGTTTGGATCCCTATAAGTGGATGCATAGTTGATTTGAAGCTGTCAATTCTCCAAAAAAAATAAAAATTCTAAATGGCCTACCAATTGGCTTCATGTATTACACAAATGTATGCAAAAAATAGACCAAATGTTTTTTGTAATTGACCTTCCACAACTCTTCGATGTACCCATTGCATGCACAAGTTGCAATTGCCACACATTTACTGTGGATGGCAGTTGGTGTACCCTGTGTGTTGCATCCACCTTCTGCCTTCTTAGATGCATTTACTCGGGATGGCAGTTGGTCAAAAATATCTTGGATTGTTGACAAAAAGAGAGCATTGAGAATATTTTGCAGAATCTTGAGGTAAGTGATTTGCTCTGGTTTGATTTCTCTGTAATTCTTTCTATGTTTTATTTGATCTATAAAGATGTTTTGGGTAATTTTTTTCACGCTAATGCACAAAATGGATTTATTGAAGATGCTTTAAAAACTTTCAAGCAGATGGAAACAGTGGGGGTTAAGTCAAATTTCACAGCCTTTTTCAGCGCAATTTTTATAACTAAAAACTAGAAAGTTTTTGTTTTTATAAACTTCAAGATCCTAGATCAGTTTTAACTCAAGATCCCTAAAAAAAAAATATTGAGTTGGGGATAAGGATGGTGCGTCCCTACTACTTTCAAGATAATGTTTTAAAAGATGTTAGCTTTTACTTTGCCATGCAGCTAAATCTGCTATAAATAGAGTTAAAGTCTAAGCTGTAATGTGTGCCTGTAGTCTTCTCTGTCTAATTGAGAGCCCTGCTTTCTCATATCTAGGCATGGAGAGATTTGCATGTATCTTTTCCCAAAAGCTGTTAGAGTTCAGCATTTGTGTTTTATGTGGCTTCTAGTGTTGGTCATCATACGATAGTGAGTAATTTGTGATTGAAATATAATTAAGTAGAAACAATTTAGATAGAACTTCTTGCAATGTCTTATTTCTAAATACCACTTCATTGACTGCACAACATCTTTTCTTGAGAATCTATACATAGCCAAATCACTTTTCTTGTGTTTTAATTACAACTTTCCTGACATCTTCTTTTACTATTGAATGTATAGCAGCTGTAAATGCAATGGTTGCCAGACCTTTCCTGGTAATTCAACTTGAGGTAACTCACTTGCCATTATTTATGTGAAATTTTTTATGTTCATTTCATTGTATACATTTTTGGGCAACTTTATTTTCCTTATTCTTTACACTATTCTGCTGACAGCTTTCCTCTCAACTTTATTTACTATTGAATGTATAGCAGTTGCTACTGAAGCTGCAAATGCAATGGTTGCTAGAGCTATTTTCACAATAGCTACAGTACAGATCAAATCATCTTCACATGTTAATCTTAATACATTGTTCTTTACAGAGCTTATGAATTATACAGTAGATATTTCCTCGCATTTTTCAGCCATTTTACTGTTTATTGTCCTTTGCAAAAATACCAATTATACTGGTTTTTGTTCTTCAAAGACAAAATGTCAAAACTGTATAGCAGATGCTGCTACACTGTTGAATGCAATGAACAATAGAGCTTATGAATTATGCAGTAAATATTTCCTTCAAATTTTCTGCCATTATACTAGTTATTGTACTTTGCGAAAATACCCTGTAGTTCAAAATCATATTTTATTAATTAAAATGAAGTAACAATAAAATATATATGCATACCTTCATTTATTTAAAAAAGTTTGACACTACCCATTTTACAATTTCTATCTTTCAAATAGAATACCATAAATTAAAATATTGATCTCCACAAATCTTCGGCGTACCCATTGTACACGAAGGTGCGATTACTAGTTTATATCACATCCGAAACTACTTGATCTAAAATTTTGGCAATTAAGTAGTAGCTAGTGGAATAAATAAAAGCAATCATATACCCAAAAAAAAAAAACCCAAAGATAATCCTACGAATAGCTGCAATCTACGGATAAGCACTGAGAGCTTCTCTTTCAAAGAAATACCCGTAAGTAGGAGTGCACCTGATGGGAGATGGAAGGCAGCCAATACAAGGTACCAGATATTCCTTTTATATTTCGCTTCTATTTTGCAAAGAAATATATATTGTAGACTGTAGTCCACGTCAAAGCCGCCTCAGCTCTGTGTTGATTCATCTTCGTTTTTTTTTTTTGCAGCTCTTGAAGACGCGTACGCCAACTTACGTTGACATTTCAAAAGCTGACATGTACGCGAACACCCACCGAATCGCAATGCCTATTGCTATCCCCGCTCACCTATATAACTGTGCACCATGCTCCCTAGCCATCCGAATCTCTACGGGCCACTATTGTAATCACGTAGTCAAGTGTCTATTCGAGATTGAAAGCAACCATGGCCTGTTCAACTTGGACAGTAAACAAGAGTTGGATATCACTTTCTTGTCTAGCTTCAATCCTGTGCTGGAGCGCGGTGTATGCTCAGCTTACTCCAAACTTTTACAACAAGACGTAACCGCAGACATTGTAGAATGGGAATTAAAATAAAACAAAGTATGCAAATTAAAAATAGAGCATGTAGATAAAGTATGCTACTACACACAAACAAATCTTCTATTGATTGAAAATGCCCAAATACAAATATATGAGACTCTACAGAGCTCTTACATTTTTAATCTCTCATACAAAAATTATATCAAAATCATTGAATAAAGGTGGATTTATAGGTACCACCACAAACAATTAATCTCCTTCAGTCAATGAGTAGAGGTGGTGGAGATTGAAGATAAAGTGAAAACATATCAGATTGTAAGCAGCATAAAAACTTGCACTACATGACAAGTTAAAGATAAGACAAAAACATATTTCTGTGGATAAGCAAAAATTAGATTTCTGGAATCTTTTAGAGGGAGAAATTAATGTTTATTTTAACACTCCCCCTTAATTTCAACTATATATGCTCAAAAAATGGTGTTTATCATACAAACCCCTATATTCTCTCTGTGAATTTCAAACAGCTCCTTTGTCAGGGGTTTTGTAAATATATCTGCAAATTGATGTTCCAATCTACAAAACTCCATACAAATTTCATTTCCATTTACCAATTCTTGAATAAAATGAAACCTCTTATGGAAAACATGGTTCTTTGCTAAGGAAATGGCAGATTTGTTATCACAAAAAAATTGAGTTGCTTCTTCTTGTGCATGTAACAATTCAGTCAAAATTCTTCTCATCCAAATAGTCTGAAAAGCTTCTACTGTCACTGCAACATGTTTTTCCTTAGTATATGATAAGGTCACAATGGGTTGCTTCTTTGATGCCCAAGCTACTACACTCAATCCAAAACTAAATACATACCCAGATGTGTTTTTCCTGTCATCAGCACTGCTTGTAAAATCACTATTAGAATATCCAATCAACTTAAAATCTAAAATTGATGTATACAAAATACCAAAATTTGTTGTTCCAACAATGTATCTTAAGATCCTCTTTCTAGCTTGCTAGTGGGTGCTCATGGGAGACTCTATAAATTTGGAAATTAAACTTACAACAAACATTATATTAGGCTTTGATGTTGTCAAATACATGATACAACCAGCCAATTTATTATACAAAGTTGGATCAACACTTGACCCTTGATCCTTATTGATTTTTGTACCAATTGTCATTGGTGTTGCAGTTGGCTTACAGTTCACCATATTAAACCTTCTCAAAAGATATTTTGCATACTTAGATTGACAAATAAATATACCATCTTTAGATTGAGTAATTTCAATACCAACAAAATATTTCATCAATCCTAAATCAATCATATCAAACTTAGTTTTCATGGTTGTCTTAAAGTCATCAATAGAGAGATCTCCAACAAAAATCAAATCATCAACATACAAACACACTATCAAAAATTTTCCTTCCTGATTTACCTTTGTATACAATGTTGGCTCACTTGGGCTCCTACCGAATCCTCTACTATTCAAGTATTCATCAATCCTGGTATACCATACTCTGGGAGCTTGTTTCAATCCATATAACACCTTATTTAACTTATAGACCTTATCTTCTTGTCCTTCAATTTTGTATCCTGGAGGTTGTTTCACATAAACCTCTTCTTCCAAAAATCCATTTAAAAATGCAGATTTTACATCCATTTGATGCATTTTCCACTTATATTGTGTTGCAATAGCCAACACCATCCTCACCATATCAAGTCTGGAAATAGGTGAAAATTTTTCATTATAATCAATGTCAGGATGCTGAATGAACCCCTGAGTTACAAGTCTTGCTTTGTGCTTCTCAACCTTACCTTCAACATTTAGCTTAGTTTTATAAATCCATTTAACACCTATACAATTTTTATCTTCAGGTAAATTTACAAGATTCTGAGTCTTATTTCTCTCGATAGCATCAATCTCTTCATCCATAGCTTTTACCCAAACATCTTCTTTAATAGATTCTTCAAAATTTACTGGATCATATGCAATCAATGCAAAATTTGAAACTTGATCTATTTCTTCATTTTTCTCATATAATTCTCTTAAGCTTCTAGTCTTTTGACCTGTAATTCTATTCCTTAATGTAGCTAGTGTGGGATTTGATCCATTACTAACCTCTAATTTTGTTGTTTGTTGTCCACCACAACCAGATGGTTCACCATGTTCTTGAGCCCTGGGTGTTCTGAATTGTGATGAGCTAACTCCTGGAGATTGTCTTCTATCAGTGCGTGTTAGAGGCGTATGTGCTTGTGGAATCAACTGTCCATCTTGTATGGCCTGCTCATTTCCTTCATCATCTCCATGAGATAATACAACTCCATCTAGAAAAAAATTATCTATGCTTCCATCCCAAGCCTCTTCTTCTTTGAACTCAACATCTCTACTAATAATATACTTCTTGGTGATGGGATTATAGAGCTTATATGCCTTAGACTCCTCACTATATCCAATAAAGATACACTTCTCACTTCTGTCATCTAACTTTCTTCTCATCTCTGTAGGTACATGTGCATATGCAACACACCCAAAAATCCTCAAATGAGATACACTGCAACTCTTACCACTCCAAGCTTCTCGAGGAACATGGTCCTTCACACTCTTAGTCAGACTCCTATTTAAGATATAAACTAAACATATAACTGTTGCTCCCCAATATTCATTTGATAGATGCTTCTCCTTCAGCATACTTCGAGCCATGTTCATAATGGTTTGGTTCTTCATTTCAGCTACTCCATTTCATTTTGGAATAAAGCGAGTAGTAAACCATCTCTTGATTCAATTATCCTAGCAAAAATCCATGAAATCATTTAGCATATACTCACCTCCTCTATTTGATCTTAGAACTTTAATATATTTTATAGTCTCTTTTTCAACCAAGGATTTAAACCTTTTGAATACAACAAAGGTTTTAGATTTCTACTTCAGAAGATAAACCCAAGTCTTCTGACTATAATCATCTATAAAGGTTAAAAAATGAATATTACCAGTCAATGATGGTGTTTGCATCAGTCCACACAATTCTATGTGAACTATCTCCAATGGGCCTTTTGCTCTATATGAGAGTCCAGAAACAAATTTCTCTCTATGATGCTTTGCTAGTATGCAACTTTCACATGAACTTGTTGGTTGTTGAATTCTGGGCAACCCTTTCACCATCTGTTTCTTCTGTAGCAAATCTAGACCACCAAAATGTAAATGGCTATACCTTAAATTCCATAACTAGGATTCATCTAAACTCTTAACTTTATAAGCATTCAAAGAGTCAGATATCTCATTTCTTATTGTAAGTGGAAACATCCTATTTTTTGTCATCTCCACTCTTGCTCTCGCTTGCTTACTTGGATACTTATCAATAATTGTGCATACCTTATTTTTGAAGAACACTCTATACCTTTTCTCCATCAGTTTTCCAATGCTCAACAAATTGCATTTTAAACTAGGTACATAATACACATCATCTATTGTTCTTCTTTCACCATTCTTGGTATACACAACAATCACTCCTTTACCATTAACACTTGCTTTATAATCATTACCCAACTTTACTTTAGACTAAACAATGGTGTTTAGACTAGTAAACATTTCTCTACTTCCAGTCATGTGATTACTACAACCACTATCCAAAAACCAAACATCATTTGAACTTGCTTGCGTCACATCACAAGTCAAAAAAATTGGTTTCTAATTATCTTCAGACTCCTCTGTGATGTGTGTAGACTGCTTACCAGCATTTGCTTGCTTCTTCCAACACTTGTTAGAAAAATGACCATACTTTTTGCAATAATAACATTGTACCTTAGACTTATCATACCTCTGTTTTCCTTGCTTCCAAGTTTTGTTGTCACTCCCCCTTAAATTAGGAGAGTTCTATTGATATTTCTCCTCAACTTCTGAATTAATTTTGTTGTCTCTTTGATCAACAATTCTGCCTCCTCTTCCTTTATTACTAGACCTTCCTCTACCTTTGCCTCTGGTAACATGTAGTTGAGTTTTGAAGGTATTCTCCAGTAGATTATCATCATATCTGGACATTCTAGATTCATGAGTAGTTAGAGAACCAGTCAACTCATTAATATGAATTTGACTAATGTCTTTAAACTCTTCAATAGGTATAACCACAGCTTCAAATTTCTTTGGAAAACTTCTGAGTACTTTTTCAATCACTCACTTATCTGAGAGGTCCTCTCCATATTGTCTCAATTGATTAACAACATTCATGACTTGAGTCATAAGACTATCCACAACTTCATTGTCCTTCATCTTTAGATTCTCAAAGTCTCTCCTCAAGTTCTACAACTTGACATTCTTCACCTTGGATGCACCCTGGTAACAAGTTTCAAGAGTGTCCCAAGCCTTCTTTGAAGATTCTATAGTTGATACTTTCTGAAATATGGATTCATTTAAGCCTTGATGAATAAGGCCAAGAGCTTTGTTATCTTTCTTTCTATTCTCCTTTAATAGATTCCACTCTCCATTCGTTAGAGCCATTTCTACTGCATGGTCAACTAGCTCTGAATATCCATCAATAAAAAATCCCTAAAGTTCATGAGAACACAATAATGTTCTCATTCTGATAAACCAAGAATCATAATTCTTCTCAGTCAGCAAAAGAACCCGTGGCTTAGCCAAACTACTATTTGAAGCCATATTGATTCAAATTTCTGATGGATGTAATCTTCAGGTGGAAGGGAAGGGCACTTTAGAGTTACAACAATCTTTGAACTCACTTACACTCAACGTAACTCTCCCTGAATCTGTAAAGCTCTAATACCAATCTGTAGAATGCATGGGAATTAAAATAAAATAGAGTATGCAAATTAAAAATAGAGCATGTAGATAAAGTATGCTATTGCACACAAACAAATATTCGATTGATTGAAAATACCCAAATACATATATATGAGACTCTATAGAGCTCTTACATTTTTAATCTCTCATACAAAAATTATATCAAAATCGTTGCATAAAGGTGGATTTATAGGTACCACCACAAATGGTTAATCTCCTTCAGTTGGTGAGTAGAAGCGGTGGGTGACAAAACTTGCAATAATGCAAGTTAAAGATAGTGACGAAAACAGATTTCTTGGAATCTGCCGGAGAGAGAAATTAGTGTTTATTTTAACAGGCATCAAGCCTGCAGTTAAAGCCGCAATAAAGCAAGCGCTGGCCCAAGAAGCCAGAATGGGTGCTTCTCTTCTCCGCCTTCACTTTCACGACTGTTTTGTTAATGTAATACATTTTTTCAACTCTTATTTCCCCCTTTCATCCTACGACTTCTCTTGTACATTGCGATTATATTAATATGGTGTTCCTTTTGGGTTTGGATGGCGTTTGCAGGGTTGCGATGGATCTGTTCTCTTGGACGACACTACGACTTTCACAGGAGAGAAGAGTGCTGGAGCCAATACCAATTCAGTCAGGGGAATCGAGGTGATTGATAATAACAAGACCCAAATCGAAAAGGTTTGCAATGGGGTTGTATCCTGTGCTGATATTTTGGCAGTAGCCACTCGCGACTCTGTTGTCCAAGTAATTATTCCTGACTTTTTCCTACAAATTGTTGCCTATTACTTACATAACTCACACTGATGTTATACATTGGTGTTTTTAATTACTAGTTGGGAGGCCCACCCTGGGCAGTAATGCTTGGAAGGCGAGATTCAAAGACTGCTAGTCTGAGTGGTGCAAACAGCAACCTTCCAGGCCCCACTTTGAGCCCTACTTATCTTATCTCAGCATTCCGAGCCCAAGGACTGTCTGCTCAAGATATAGTCGCTCTTTCAGGGAAGCTAATTTACTACCGTCTATTGTCGTTGACAAGCAGGTCCTACTGATTGGTTAATTCGAAATCTTATTTTAGCCTAATGTGTACCTGTAGGAGCTCATACCATCGGTCAATCCCGTTGTCAGTTCTTTAGAAGTCGGATCTACAATGAATCCAACATAGACAAGGCATTTGCAGCTTCTTTGCAGAAAAATTGTCCCTTCAGCAGTGGTGACATCAACATCGCACCCCTGGACTCCACGACTGCTAATGGTTTTGACAATAATTATTACCTGAATTTGAGGTCTCGGAAAGGTCTTTTCCATTCTGACCACGAATTATTTAATGGAGCCTCTGCTGATGCTCAGGTGGCAACATACAGCACCAATCAACAAGCCTTTTTCACAGACTTTGCCGCTGCAATGGTGAGGATGGGAAACATCAAACCTCTTACCGGAACGCAAGGAGAGATTCGAAAGAACTGTAGAAGAACCAATTGATGTTTAATCCTTCTATCATCATCCGTATTTGTACTGCAGATTTAAATTGAGAAAGACAATTTATTAAGGCGACCTATTGTATTTAGTGAACCGGACAAATTGTTCTGCTCGAGGTTGTATTTTCGAAGTGGAAATATTGGACCCATTTAATTGGGCTGTTTTTGTCGTGATATCCGTGCTTTTCTTTCAAACTTGGATTAAAGATATTTCATTTTGTGCGAGATATTTCCTTTATATATATAATTACTTTTTTAAATTTAGGTCATCACTGTAGAGTGAATCTGGTTAGTCTATTAATATAATTATGGAATTAAGCGGGGGATTAGTTTTGGACATCAATGTTAAGTTTAAGTGGGGGATTAGTTGTATAAATATAGTTCACCTTTGCATAGAATAAATAACATTATAGATTCCTACATATGAATTTACCAAGAAAATAAAAAACTACAAAAATAATGTGTTTGATTTAGTGTAAAATGAAACTCAAGATTGAAGCTTTCATTCTACAAAACTATTAAATGGATGTTGTAAGAAAAAAATTATAAAACCATCTTAAAGGCATGATTTAATAGAAAAATCTAAACTAAATCAAGAAATAATTACCTATTACTGCATGATTAGGGTGCTCTAAAAAAGGATAAACGAAGAAGGTAGAAAACCCCCAAAAAATTACTTAAGTTATTTATTTTGAATTGGGACTTTGATTTAACAAAAATTCTACAATGGAAAGGCCCAAAAGTTTACTCTAAATGAAGCACAACTCCATTGTTTCCAAGTAGAAGTATGGAAGAAAGGAAATGAAACACAAAGAAATCTAAAGGTTATTTGTTAAATATTAGCAATCAATACACATTTATTCCTTTTGCATGCCTCTACTTTTTGAATCCATGTCAATTAGTGTATTGACAACTAAAACATATGACAAAATGCCTCTATTCATTATTCTTAAATGTGCCCCTTTTGACAAAACTAGGGAGAACATAAATAAATTTAGAATGTCATTTACTAAGATTCTATATAGGTTTTTGTTATTTGTAATAAATACTTTGTGATGCACCTTCCATGCTTCTACATTCTACATTCACATCAACTAGTTTAGTGGCAGCTAAGACATTTGAATAAATTCCTCCTATCTTTTTATAGTTTGGTGGATGTCCATACCCTCTTCAAAAGTTCCTATCTCCACACACCTTGACAATGATTCTCAACAAACCACTCCACTGACAAATGCTAATTAACAAACCACTCCACTGACAAATGCTAATTATTTAAGTTGAACAAATAATATGTACCTTGTCATTTGAGTGGATTATATTTTACCCATCCTTTTTAAAATTGAATATTAAAAATTCACCCATTTTAATTCCATAAAACTAAAAAAAAAATTAAAATACAACTATTTCAAAAAATTAAAACTGAACAAAGTAGATTAAATTTTCGCTTCATCAAACATACCCATCGTGCAAAATGTTCAAAAATATCTATAAACGTGAAGACGATAGTTTCCCTACCTAAGAAAGGAGTTAAAAATATAATAACCACGCTCTTAAAAAAAAACGAATATGTAGAGTTAGAACAACTGGAGCGAGCGTTCCCTTGAATATAGGTACAAATGACAAATTGCACGTAACTCATTTAAGCTATGAATAGTATCATACAATAGCTAACTTACACGGAATCTGTTGCGAAACAGAACGAACATTCACCGACTACAGTACGCGGAACATAAGCGGAAGTCTGATCAAATGCGTTTCTTTACTATTCTATAACACATCGTATTCACTTTCCTTGTTCATCGAAAACGATTCAATGCACTGCGCTGCTGACAACGAAAATGCCTTCTCTAGCAATGCTGGCAAGAAGCTTTGTCTGGAGTACTTTGCTCCTATGTGTTACGGTTTATGGGCAGCTCTCTCAAACCTTTTATGCTAACTCATGTCCGGAAGCACTATCTATAGTAAATAATATAATAGAGAAAGCCGTAACGGAAGATAAACGCATGGGCGCGTCTTTGCTCCGCCTTCACTTTCACGACTGTTTCGTCATTGTAGAAATTGAGACTCTCTTATTTTTTCCTTTCCTTTCTAGTTTCTCTTTTATTTGAAAAAAATATATGTAAACTATGCTTGTTAGCTTTTTAATTGATTATACTTGCAGGGCTGCGATGCCTCTGTACTGCTTGACGACAATGCAAATTTTGAAAGTGAAAAGGGCGCCGGAGCAAACAGAAATTCGTTGAGAGGTATGGATGTGATAGATAATATCAAAACCCAACTTGAGAATGTTTGCAGAGAAGTGGTTTCTTGTGCTGACATTTTGGCCATAGCTGCTCGTGATTCAGTTGTCCGAGTAAAAATATCTCCCCTATTTCAATACCTTGATTACAGATCAATATTTTTTATGAAAAACTATTGCTCAGCGTAACAATGGCTTACAGAATTCCATGTAAATAATTGTCAGTTGGGAGGTCCATCATGGGAAGTAATGCTGGGAAGGAGGGACTCGAGGGACGCAAA
>VDFB02271358.1:624244210-624289911 GCA_007258455.2 Sequoia sempervirens | reverse complement strand
TTTGTTCAATTTGAATCCCAAAATGAAATGTGGAGGCAATTACTTTACCCAACTTAAGATCACCAAAAGGCCTTTTGATTCTCAAGATCGCCGTGAGGTGTGAGAGAAGTTCATACATCCTTTCGATGGTATTACTTTGAGTAAGTAATTACAAGAAAAAGAAACACTTTCTCATTTTAAGTCCACAAAGAAAAATTGAAATCTTTTTATAACATCAAATCAAATGTGGAATTTTCCTTGTACAATTTGTTAGCCTAAAAAAAAATCTAGTGAGTTTTTCCTAAGATTCATTTTAAGCCTTTTGTAGCAAAGATTGCAATGTTCTTTTTAAAGCCCCAAAAAGATGTAAGTTGATTTAAAATAGAAAATTAAAGCATGAAATGGAAGCTCTAAGCATTTAAAAATTCTTTATCAACTCCAAGATTCTTCAAAGATCGCTCCTTATGTTTCAATGTCACCAGTCCCTTGTGCAAATGAAAATCCCTCCTCCATTTTTCTATTAAAAAAAAAGACAATCATGTGAGAATCAAAATATTAAATTCGTTTTGATCATTAACTTCAAACAATACCATGATATGAATTGAAAGGACAAATAATTTGGATGATCATGAAGGGAGCCTTTTATAAGTGAATCATGCTTTGATATTGAACTAGACTCTAATATAAAACCTCAATAACATGAAACTTACAAAAAATGATAATATCACTCATCATCAAATTATCACAAATGAATGCTAAAGATCCAACTTTCAAATCAAAAAATTATCATGATGACATGATCTTACATCTCCTTAAAATATCAAGAGCACCCATATCATGTTATCATTCTTAATATGTGATAAAAAATCCACTTTAGAACAAAACATCCATCTATAAATCAAATTTTTTTTTCAAGACAACACATTATAACCGATACCTCAACCAAAGATTAAGGATCCTCTTGAATGTAAAAAAATGAAAGTAACCCTCTCCTATTTAAAACTCAAAATGCATTTTAAAAGAGAGAGTCAAGGATATTTGACCACTGCGTTTAAATGTAATTTGATCTATAAATCAATAAAGCCTTTGATATAATTAGTTTTCCAAAGGGTCAACATAATGCAAAATCAATGAATTTAGAGAGTCAAAATATTAAACAAATTTTGGATTTTTCCATTTGCATAGGCTATGACTAGTAGAAGATATAACATATAAATGTCAGATACTTAGATATAGCATTCCCAAATTCACATTCAAATTAAGATGGAAAAATGCAAATACATATAAAAAAAAACCTCAGAGATTTAATGCACATAAATGCATCCTGATTGGATGTGAGCACCATAAATTTGCAACCATTCTAAACTCCAACACTCATTAGCAATGGGCTAGTTCAAGCTATGCAAACCTGCAAATGCTCCTATGAAATAATACACCATGCCTCTCAAACAAAATAACAAAACAAACTAATTGAAACCATAAAAGAAGCACAATGTATAACTATTCCATAGTGGATTGGTGTCACTTTGATGTGAAAAGTGGCCCTTTCCCAATCCTTTGACAAGCCAAATGATGAAGATTTGTTATGATATGAAGTGGACAAAATTAGTTCTCAATATGAAGAGAGTAACTTTTCTCTAAATTGTGGATTATAAGAATGAAGGATAACCTCTCTATTTATAGAAGAGTTTTATGAGAGAAGAAGAAAATGGGATGAATGTGGGATAAAAACCCAACCAATAGAAAGAAGTGACTTTTCACCATGTGAATGGGCCAAGGATGTACACATTTTGATGAATGTGCCCATAAATGCATAAATTTGAAATTTGAAAATGTTGAAATGACAAGGTGGAGGGAGAGTCAAATGGAGTAATGGCCACTTCGATCAATGCAAAAGAACTTGTAAGATGAAATAAATTCCTTGTTGGAAGGACTCATCCTATTTGGAGGGTGATTTGAAATGGAGGAATATTCCATTTTTATGCCTTGTTGAGAGAAAATGAAGATTTAATAAATTAGTCAAATGAATTTATTTATGCAAGTGGGAAAAGCTAGAAGATGGGACATGAATTAAGATTAACCTTAATCATAGCTTAACCTTAATCATGATTTGGTTGACTTAAGTGAATATTAGGTGATTTGACCCATTTCACTTAGATTTATGGATTAATATAAATCTAAAGGAGATTGAAAATGATTTAGAATTAGTTAAATAAATATTTTGATTTATTTAGCTAAAGGGGATGATGTTAGTGGTAAAGATGAATTAAATAAGATTGGTTTATTTAATTAAAAAATAACTTTAGGATTAAATAAATAAAATGATTTATTTAATCAAAAATATATATAATGATTTAAATAAATTTGATTGATTAACAAAGGAATTAAGATGAATTAATTAAATGGTAAATAAAGGGTGATTAAGGAAGAATCAAAGTTAGTTGATCAGGATATTTTTCATGTCTACACTATCAAACATAATTTCCACTTTCACATAATGAAGAACTTGAAACAATAGATATAACACCTCTAGAAACATTTTATCATCTCATCCAAACCACACAAACACATATTCAACTATGAAGAAATGTAGAGCACAATATAGAACATAACTCTACCACCTTGTGCACTATTTATTCAAATTTTATCAAAAGCACTTTGAAACCAAGTGAAACAAATCCATCAGAAACACTTGCTCAACACGTGCACGCATATTTTCATCAACATGACACTAGATATTACAACAATCTTCCAATTTGAAATACCAAAAATCTTCTCATCTAAAGCACTTTCTCAACACCACACTAGAGGTTGACATAGGTTGACAAAAATGACCATTAAAGACAACATAGTGCAACAATCTCCAAAAATCTCCCCCTTTGTCATTGATGGCAACACCATTTCTAAAAAACCATCAATTAGAGAAGCAACATTACAATGGAAACACCATCTCAAAAAATCAACCTTGCATCCAACAATAATCCCCCTTATTGGGACATTTTAGACTTCAGTCTTCTCTCCCCCATTAACATCAATTATTTCCTTGTAATTTTTAGACTTCACTCTCCATGTTTTTCAAACTACACTCTCTCCCCCTTTGACATCAAAGGAAAAGGGAAACACCTTCATACTTTATTTTAGGAAACATCTGCAAACTACTTTCTCTCCCATTAACTTTATCTTCACTTCTCTCTCTCTACTTCTCTCATTTCCATTGCTCTCTCCCCCTTAGGGGCACAAGATATGCTCCCCCCTAATTGCATCAACCAAAGACAATAGTACCTACTCCCATTTAGAGGTAGCCTTCATCAATCCAGTACCAAGAATGTATCTTGAATAGCTCACGTAGATAGATGCACCAACTTGTATCTAGTTAAAAGGAGAGGCAGTAACCCCTAACTTCTGCCTAAGATACTCAAATATATATTTTGTAAGATCCTTTGTGAAAATTTCTAATATTTGATCCTTTGTAGGCACATATTCCAACTTCACTTCATTCTCTGCAACTTTGTTTCTTAGAAAGTGATACTAGATAGAGATATGCTTTTTCCTTGAATTCATTATCAATTTTTTTGAAATGTTGATAGCACTTGTATTATCACACAATATAGGAATATGTTCATCATATGATACTATGATATCCTTCAATGTCTACTTCATCCACAACACCTATGTGCAACAAGATGCTACTGTAGTATATTCTACCTCTATAGGAGATAATGACATTGAATCCTGCTTCTTACTCAACCAAGAAACCAATCTAATTCTAAGAAAGAAATAACCTCCACTTGTACTTCTTCTATCATCTATACAAATTTTCCAATCTGCATCTGTATAAACAGTGAAAGAGAAATCAATATCCCTATGATACCATAGATGAAATTCTGGAGTGCCTATCAAATATCTAAATATCCTTTCTATTTTTTTTTATGTGGCCATGCCATTTGAGTAGAATAATTTTGTGCAATTTACCAACACACAATAGCCCTTATATTTTTTGATTTCATTAAAAAAATTCTTGAATAATATGTTGATGAAATCTTGGTTAAGTCTGTAACTCACCAAAATCATGTAAATAATCTTTGTCTTATCTTTGAATGAATTAAACTTTACAAAACAAGATTAAATCCAGTTAGGTGTGTATTTGTTATAGACACTAGAAAATTTATGGGGTTTATTGTCTCTCATCATGGAATTGAGTTCAATAAAAATAAGGTAGATGCCATCATAAACATGCCTCCACCTAAAAAAAAAATTGAATGTAGAAGTCTTCTTCAAATATCTAGGAAATTTAAAGGTTCACTTCCAAATTGGCTAATCATACCATTCCATTTACACACCTTTTTAAGAAAGACATAAGCTTTCAATGTGATGAGAATTTCTAGAAAAATTTTAATTCTATTAAAATTTATTTGGCTAGTCCTCCTCTCTTGATTCCTACTATACAATGACAATCCTTCCTTATTTATACATTTATTTCATCTCATTCTTTGGAATCCATAGTAGCTCAACATGTCAATGAAAATAAAGAAAGGACCATATATTATATTAGTTGAAATTTACTTTATTATGAAACTAGGCATATTATATTATACATATAATGTCTTGGTATTTCTACTACAACACAAAAGCTAAGACATTATGCTCTTCATTTAGAAAATCATGTCATTGTTCTTTAAGCCGCTTCAAAATTTATTCTCGAAACTTGATCTTTCAAGAATATTGGCTTAATAAATCATGTCACTTAGTAATTTTGAACTTAAGTTTTTTTCTCAAAAAGATATAAAAGAACAAGCTATGGCTGAACAATTAGTTGATGTCTCTTCACCATATTCATTTCCAAATCTAGATTCTTTTCTTGATGAAAATATTCTTTCTATACTAAATGATTCCACATGGAAAATGTATTTTGATGGCTCAAGATGTCGAATTTTCTCTAGAGTTTGAGTTATCCTAATTCTTCTCTCTAAAAAATTGATGCTTCACTCCTTTCATCTAAATTTTCTATGCATAAATAACATTGTTGAGTACAAATCCCTTATTTTTAGCTTGTGAGCCACTTCATTGTTAGAAATTAAACATACTCAATTTTTTTAATATTCTCAATTAATAATAAATCAAATCATGGGTTTTTATTAGGCTAAATAGGATAAACTTTCTCAATATCATGATTTAGCCTTATCTCTAATAAATAATTTCTCTTATTTCACTATTGAAACTATCTTGTATAAAGAGAATTGTTATGTAGATGTAAAGGAAAGTGAAAATTACCTTGTACACTTTGATTATTGTACAAATTATTATCACTTTCTAATCCAATTTCTCTCTTCACCCATTATTGTTAATATTCCCAATCTAGGTAGTTTTTTCTTCTACTATAGACTTTGGAGAATGATATTAACAAATTTATACTTATCTCACTGATAGAAGATTTCCTAAAATGCTTTTAAAAACACTCATCTTTATCTTTTAAAGATAAAAACATGTTATATTAGTCTATCTATTATAATATATTAACAATCTTATAATGGCCTTCTACTATGAAGTCTAAATAGGTTATAAATACCTCTTTCCCTCCAAGAAGCCAATTTAGCCTTTGTAGGTGGGCATTGTGGTGGTAGATCCTTAGGATAAAAAAATTTGCACATAGGATACTATTGGAGAGAAATGGAACATGATTCATTTTTCCTTGTCAAGAAATGTCCACAATAGTAACAACATAGCAACTTCATTTGAGCTCCAAACCATGAACTTCATGCTCAAGCTTCACCTTGTCCATTTTCTATTTTGGGCTTGGACATTATTAAAAAATTATCTCCACCTTCTTATAAAGGACATGTTTTTATTTGTATAGGTACTTATTTTACAAAGTGGGTTGAAGCTACTACAATTTTTTCAACTATTACTAAAGTAAATTTTAGATTTATTCTAGACAACACGATTTCTAGTTTTGGTTTTCTTTGGCTTCTATTTTTTATAATAGAATGCCACTTAAGAAAAAATAAGTGAATAAATTAATAGAAAAAAAAAAAAACATATTCAACAATTATTTATCTACCCCTTATTACCCTCAATCTAATGGTCAAGCTGATTCTTCTAATAAAACTATAAAAGAATTCTTCATAAAACAATTAAGAAGTATAATAAGGATTGGCATATTCGATTAAAATATGCATTGTATGCCTATCACACATGTATTTTTATGGTTATTTGAACTACCACATACAATATCATGTATGGTGTAGATGTTATAATGCCTCTAGAACTAGAAATTCCATCTTTGAGAGTTTCCCTTAAAGGGCTTATTAACAACAATACTTACCATGAGAAAATTTTCCATTAGCTTTAGTTGCTCTTTGAACATTGGTTAAATTCTCTAAAAAAATTCCAAGCCTATCAAAATTATAATCTCATCAATACAATAATTTTTTTATCTATAATTATTTTAAAGAAAGTGATTTGGTCATCTACAAGAACCAATGGAATGTAAATTTAACCCTAAGTACTAAAAATAAATTCAGCCCTAGTTGGTTGAGTCCTTTCATTCTCACCTTCATTTACATTTTGGGATCTTATGACCTATCTACAATGGATGGTAAGCCCTTTAAATAATCCACAAATCTCATCCATCTTCATCATTTTCATTTTTTATAACTTCTCTATGTGACATTTATATAATGATTAATGATTCGATAGGCTATTTTGTTTGAAGTTTCAACTTGGATTTTCGTCAGCCCTGCCATGAATTGAATTTGCTGGCACCAGAGATGTCCCAGCCAGTGGTGACTTGACTAGGTTTTTTTGTGGTGAAGTGGAGCTTGGAAATTACGTGGGTTCGCGGTGATGGAGTTGGTGTCATTGATACGTAGAAGCTGAAATGTAAGTGTTTTCTTGCGGGAGTGTTAATGCATTATATCATTGTTGTACGATGGATGCGGGTGAAGTAAATGTGGGCGAACAAACTAAATGCAATATTGAGTGTTGCATTGTGGGAAAGTATACTTTGATTAAGTTGTATTGTTGAAACAACCATTGTGGTGTTGGTTTGATAGAAAACTATTGTAAAAATCATCACCTTTGGCTCTGTGGCTGGTTTGATAACAGACTATTCCAAAAATCGATGAACTATTGTTCTCCAAAATCTATAAGTCATTTTACATGCATATTTTGCATAAATGATTAATTTATTGTTGATGTCTTCTTGTTATATGTTTCTATCTTTGGCATTATACCCATTTTAGAGAGTTGAGAGAGATTGTCACTCTGTATGTATGGAGAAATTGTAGTTAAATCTTCTTTCTTTCATCAAAAAATATGGTTAGGGTTAGTAATGTTTTTTTCCATTGCTTTATTGTTTTAGTTATCACTGTGCATTTGTATGGTGAGTTGTTCTACATGGGTATTTTGCATAGATGATTGATTTATTGTTCATGTATTCTTGTTATGTGTTTCTATTTTTGGTGTTATACCCATTTTGGGGATTTGAAAGAGATTATCGCTCTGTATGGATGGAGAAATTATAGTTAAATCCTCTTTCTTTCATCAAAAAATATGGTTAGTGTTAGTAATTTTTTCACTGTTGGTTTATTGTTTTAGTTATCTCTGTACAGTTTTGGCATTATATGCATTAGGATGGGAGCAATTGCAGATTAACATAGGAGTGATTGTTTTTATCTCTATGAATCTTTTTTTTATTATTTGTGGTTATCTGTGTGTATCTTTGGCATTGCACCCATTACCATAGGAGCAATTTTAGTTAAATATTCTTTCGTTCGTGAAAAAATATGGTTGGGGTTAGTAATTTTATCAGTCTCCATTTGTTGTTTTAGTTATATCTATGCATCTTTGTCATTACACCCATTAACATATGAGCAATTGCAGATTAACATAGGAGTGATTGCATGTTATCTCTGTGAATCTTTCATTTATTGTTTGTGGTTATTTGTGTGTAGTATCTTTGGCGTTGCACCCATTACCATATGAGCAATTGTAGTTAAATCTTCTATTTTTCATCAAAAAATATGGCTAGGGTTAGTAATTTTATCAGCCTCCATTTGTTGTTTTGGTTATCTCTGTGCATCTTTGTCGTTACACCCATTAACATAGGAGAAACTGTAGATTAGCATAGGAGTGATTGCATATATATATGTATGTAGAGAGTTAGTATGAAAGCATAAACATATTGGAGATAAAATTAGTTTGGTGGCTATGCAGTATTATTCTAATAGCTCTTTTACAATTTATGTATTTTTCTATAATGGTGGGTAATCCGACAATAGTGGTTTACAATTTTGGCCAAACCTAATCAAATTATTATTTTTAACTAAATCTTCACATTCTGGCAGCTATAGCAGCTAAACCGTGGAAAATTTGAAGATAATGCAAATTAGAGTCTCATCATATTTTTCTCTCAGATTCTAAAAATATTTTTCAAAAATTTTGGAATCATTTTACACTTTTTCCATCTCCCACAAAAACTAGGTTTTTCAAAAACAACATTTTAAAAAGTGACGACCGTGATAACGATAACCTTTTTCCATGAAGGATAAAATTATAATTCTTTGAATTTAGATTCATAACCTAATATCTAGTGCTTCCATTTGGTTAGGACAATTTTATTGGAATATTTTTCTTTTAATCAAGTCAAGTCAAACCACCATAATTCAGACATAGCTAGATCGTGATAACGATAACTTTTTTTGTATATATTGAAATTCAAATTTTTTTTTTGGTTGGATCAAGGACTTCAATATCTGGTGCACTCATATTTTTCAATTTTTTTTTTTTGATAATCTTCTATTTTTCCACATGTGCAGAACATAGACCTTCATTATCGATGAAAAACCTATGTTTAATAAAACTAAAAAAACAAATACATAATAAAACCAAAACATATTAAGATTATATTCGTTGGATAGCTTGTTTTGAGGACTACTTGATTCCAATTGGGTTTGTGAAGATTGATCCATTTTCATCATCAACCGAAGCTCCGAAGTGTAAAAATTTAGGGTTTTTTGGTGTCTCAGAGGAGGGATGAGGAATAAGGGGGGTTCAAATGAACCCACAGGGGTTTGAGCGAACCCCTAGGGGTTCGCTCGAACCAGGGTTCATTCGAACCCCACTTTTATAAGGGCTTTTGTTTTCATATTTGGCAGGAAAGCATTAAAAGGGTTCTCTCTAAACCTGTGCGTTCTAGCAAATTCTAATGGCTATTTGGTCGTGAATCCAAGATGTCTGCATAAACCCTAAAATCAATAATATTTTTGCCATGCATTCATTTTCTCAGAAGTTTCTCTTCCTCACTTCAATTGTAAAACCACTATTGTGGCTTCACCCTCAGATTCTTCTTATATGTTTCTATCTTTAGAATTATACGCATTTTGGAGACTTGAAAAAGATTGTCACTATTCACGGGTGGGAAAATTTTAGTTAAATTTTGTTTCTTTTGTCAAAAACATATGGTTAGGGTTAGTAATTTTTGTCTGTTCAGTGTTATTCTAATAACTCTTTTATAATTTCTCTATTTTCCTATAATAGTTAGTGTCAGGTGATGTAGCTCAAATTTTCAATGGAGTGTGTGGGGTTATACTCATTTTGCACAAATTATTGCTACCTATTGGGTTTAGGAGTTCTGTTTAATGTGGCTTTACATTCATCTATGTTGTATGAATATGTTTCATGATATTCTTTTTCCCTTTTGTGTTTGAACCTCCCTATAACAAACTATTGTTCATGATATTCTTTTTTCCTTCTGTGTTTGAACCTCCCTGTAACAAAATATTCTTCATGATATTCTTTTTTCCAGTTGTTGATAACAAATTGTTGATTATCATAGTTTTCCTATTCTATTATGCATATTTTATTTATGATATTTTTGTTTCCTAATATGTTCGAAGGAAAATTCATAATTTTTTCCCAATCCTTATTGACCAATGAGCGACATTTAGCAACATTCTTTGCTCAAGAGGTAAGGTCCATGTCGTGAAAAGTAGATTTAAAAAATACTATTCTACAAAATCTGTAAGTCATTTTACATGGGTGTTTTGCATAGATGATTAATTTATTATTATGTCTTCTTGTTATATATTTATATGTTTGGCGTTATACCCATTTTGGAGACTTGAAAGAGATTATTGGTCTTTATGGGTGGAAAAATTGCAGTTAAGTTTTTTTTTTTGTCAAAAACATATGGTTACGATTAGTAATTTTTTTGGACCTAATTTATTGTTTGTATTTATCTTTGTCAATATTTGGCGTTATAGCCATTACCATAGGAGAAATTTTAGTTAAATCTTCTTTCTTTCATCAAAAAATATGGGGGTATGTGCAGGATCATGATGGGCCAACAATTGGCGATATAATGAGTATGCGTAGGGTATGTGGCTAATGAATTTTTTTACCCAAAATTGATTAAATGAAAATGGTTTTTAAAGGAGATTCCTAGCTTTCCACCAATATAAATTATGCCATTTTGAATTTAATAAATAATTATTATTCATTTTCATTTCAATTTTAATTAAAGTCCCCATTGATAGTCGATTGAAAACATCTATAGCTTTCAAATGGTATCACATTTTTAAATCCAAAATATAGTCATATCTCTATGCTTGGCATATCATAGGGTTAAAAAACATATAACTTCAAGGAAGTTTTGACCAAGTTAAGGTGGTCGACATTTGAGTTTTTTATATTTTTTAAAAGTTATAATAAAAAGATCATAATTAATTATTTATTTGGAAAAAAATCAGAAAAAATTATGCATCACATCGGGACATGAGTCCTCTAATTATATCTTAAAGATTATAAAAAAATATTATCATTTTATTGTGGTTAGGGGTGGCTTCCATTGCACACCTATACTTCTTATTTTTCCTGAAATTCTAAGTACTACTATATTAAAATTTCAAATTTTCAAATCAAATAGATTTTTTTCGAATAAACCTAATAGTTTAGAAAATACATTCAATTTTCTATGTATTCTATTCTTACATATTTTTGAAATATTATAGATAACTTATTCAAATTTTATGTCAAATTTCCTAACCTCGATTTTTCTCGAATTTTGCCACTTAAGGGCCTGCTTCCATGATGACTCCGCACATACCATGTGGGTGGGGTTAGTAATTTTATTGCCTTTGGTTTATTTTTTTAGTTATATTTGTGCATCTTTTGGTGTTATACCCATTAACATAAGAGTAATTGTAGATTAACATAGGAGTAATTGCATATATATATATATATATATGCAGAGGGTTAGTATGAAAGCATAAGCATATTGGAGATAAAATTAGTTTAGTGGGTGTTAAGTGTTATTCTAATAGCTCTTTTACAATTTCTCTATTTGTCTATAATTGATTGTCATGGTTTCCCCCTTCTATTCTCCATAGTTTATTCATGGTATTTTCTTTAGGTTATGACAACAATTATATGATGCAATAATGTGTGCAAAATATGTATACACCAAAGGCTTAATTGTAGATTTGAGCTACATTGACTGGCAATAAATATTATAGACAAATCATTTATGCAAAAAATCCCATGTAAAATGACCTGTAGCAAATAATTATTATTTTAACATGTATTATACAATTTATGTGCTTCTCTTCAATATTTATTAACAATGAACATAGCTCAAACCTTGTATGAATATGTTTCATGATGTTCTTTCTTCCCCGATCTGCTTGAAGGCCCCTGGAACAAATTTCTTAGGTCTATTTATGTGGACGGTGGAGCTTACTAATTACGTAGGATGGAAGTGTATTATATGAACATGTTTTATTATATTATTTTTCCCTTGCTTGTTTTAGGTTCCCGACAACAAACTCTTCTTCATGATATTCTTGTTTTCAGTTCCCCGTAACAAATTGTTCATTATTGTAGTTTTCCTCTTCTATTCTCCATATCATAAAGTTTTATTTAAAGTGGGTTTGAGAGCATCTGTCATTTTCCTCTGATTCTTAAGTGTTTTCCTAATATTTATTTTCCATTTCCGCTTGTTTTTCGTTTTCCGCTTACCAAAAATTCTATTGTTGTGTAGACAAGGTGTAACAAAAAATTCTATGTGATAGTTGGCATGTTAATTCAAAATTCAAGCTACATTATTTCCCACTAAATATTATAGATGCAATTTAAAAAAATTATATGTTACCACATTGCAATGCTTAATATTTCATTTACTTCATCCACCCCCATCGTACAACAATGATAGAATAAATTAGCACCCCCATGATATATATATATGGGTATGTGCAGGATCATGATGGGCCAAAAAGTGGCAATATGATGGGTATGTGGCTGATGACCTTTTTTTTTACCCAAAATTGATGAAATGAAAAGGGTTTTTAAAGGAGATTCTCAGCTTTCCACCAATATAAATTATGCTTTACTTTGAATTTAATAAGTAATTATTATTCATTTTCTATTCGAATTATGACTAAAGTCTTGATTGATAGGCCGATTGAAAATCATCCATAGCTTTCAAACGGTACCACATTTTTTTAATCCAAAACATACGTCACATTATATGCTTCACATACTATAGGATTAAAAAAAGAAAAATTGAATTTCATGAAGTTTTGACCAAGTTAAGGTGGTCAGACATACAATTTTTTATATTTTTCAATAGTTGTAATAAAAAATTCATTATTTATTATTTATTTGGAAAAAAATTACAAAAAAATATGCATCACATCAGGACATGAGTCCTATACTTATATTTAAAATATTATAAAAAAATATTATCATTTTATTGTGGTTAGGGTGGTTAGGACACCTACTTCTTATTTTTCCCGAAATTTAAGTACTACTACATTGAAATTTCAAATTTTCACCAAATAGATTTTTTTTTAAAACAAACCTAGTACTTTAGAAACTACATTCAATTTGCTACATATTCTATTCATACATATTTTTAAAATAATATAGATAACTTATTCAAATTTTTACATCAAGTTGCCTAACTCTGATTTTTCTGATTTTTTTGCCACTTAAGGGCCTGCTTTTCCATGATGATCCTGCACATACCCATATATATATATATATATTTATATACAATGTGAACTGTATGTGAAAATCAATGCTTTGAGACATAGACAAATACATATATGTGAAATAGCAATGTTCCCTATACCAAACTGTTCATTATTGTACTTTTCCTATTCTATTCTCCATTTTTTTAACATTCTATTTAATGTGGGTTTTCAAACATATCTCATTTTCCTCTGATTGTTAAGCATTTTTCTAATAGGACAGTGAAATGCATGTATAGATTTGATTTTGCACCATATTCCTACTTACCAAAAATTCCATTGCTATCTAGACAAGGTGTAACAACGAGCTGTATGTGATAGTTGGCTTATCAATTCAAAATTCAAGCTACATTATTTCCCTTGAAATATTATAGGAAAAATAGGGAAATTGCAAAACAAATATTAAGAAAAGACTTAAGAATGATAGGTAGCACTGAAGATGTCCTGACCGACAGACTATTTGTTTGAAGTTTCCATCGATATTTTTGTCAGCCCAGTTGTGATTTGGATTTGTCGGCGTCGGCGATGTCATTCTCAATGGTGACTTGACTGGGTTTTTTTTTGTGGTGATGTGGAGCTAGGTAATTACATGGGTTGGTGGTCATGGAGTTGGTGTCCTTGATATGTAAAAGCTGAATGGTAAGATTTTTCTTGTGCGAGGGTGCATGCATTCTACCATTGTTGTGCGGTGAGGTTGGGTGAAGTAAATGTGTGCAGGAATAGTAAATTGAATATTGAATGTCATAGTCTGGGAAAGTATACTTTGATTAGGTTACATTGTTGAAACAACCATTCTGGTGTTGGTTTCATATGATTTTTCATAGGTTATTGTGCTCTTCTATTTTCCATGTTTTCTCCATGATATTTTTTTCTCGTTCATTTGTTAGTTGTGTCTGCTTCTTAAGTTTTTTCCTAACATCTCTTACAATTATTTAATAGACTGCTTATCTTGTGGCAATACTTTTCATGGATTTGTTTCTCCCTGGTCTGTTTGAACCTACTTATAATAAAGTATTAATTGTTGTGGTTATTTTGTTTGTATGGAACATGTTATATGTATTATATCAGTATGTTTCATGATATTCATTCTTTTGCATCTACTTGAAGTTTTCCATAACAAACTCTTCTTCCAGGCATCAACACTGTAGGTGTGTTGCTTGCTTCCTTTTTGTTGTGGGCAATTGTATTGGGCATTTCTCAGATGCATGGTTATTTTGTTCATCGATTACACTGGATCTTAGATCTGCAAATTTTTTGTTACACTTTGTGGCACTGTTTGATATATGTATGGATATATGTATATACATATGCATATGCATATGTATATACATATATGTATGGATATATGTATATACATATGCATATGCATATGTATATACATATATGTATATGTATATGTATATGTATATATGCATATGGAATAAAAAAAGTGACTCTTTGAGATGGAGGGTGCAATGAGGGAAGGAACGATGCATACGCATGAGCAACAACATTATAGTCTTCGGGGAAGGGAAAAATGCATCGTACTTTCCATTCGTTATACTCTCCATCGAAAACACATTACATATGCATAGATATATTTACATATGGATATGCATGTAATTATATACAAATGAATATGCATATGCACATACATATATGCATATGTACATTCAACCAAATTAGATGTATGCTTCCTTTGTTCTTCAATTGAATTTTCTCTATATTAGTTTAGTGGCTCATAAATGTTATTGTCAACCGTGTTATACAATTGCTTTATTTTTCTTCACTATATGTATATGTGTATATGTATCTATGTATGTATCAAAGCATTGATTTCCACATACCGTTCACAATCTAGACCATCCTCTTTGTAAGGATTTTAAGTTAAATCAATTAGAATGATAGAAAGGAACTAACTATACAATTGTCAAAAGAGGCATTGTTGTGCTGGTTTCATAATAGAGTACTTGACAAATCACTTGCTTTGTGTCTATTTTATAGTAGATTGGAGGGTTTTAAAAGTGTTGTGCTACGGAATTTGTGAGTTGTACATATATAATATACATACATACATATATATGTATATATGTATACATGTATACATATGTGTGTATATATATATATGGGTATGTGCAGGATCATCATGAAAAAAAAAGGCCCTTAAGTGGCAAAAAATTCAGAAAAATCAGAGTTAGGAAACTTGACGTAAAAATTTGAATAAGTTATTTATATTATTTCAAAAATATGTAAGAATAGAATCTGTAGAAAATTGAATTTTGTTTCTAAACTACTAGGTTTGTTTAAAAAAAAAAAACTATTTGGTGAAAATTTGAAATTTCAATGTAGTGGTACTTAAATTTTTGGGAAAAAGTAAGTAGGTGTCTGTCTGACCACCCTAACCACAATAAAATGATAATATTTTTTATAATATTTTAGATATAAGTAGAAGAATCATACCCCAATGTGATGCATATTTTTTTGTAATTATTTTCCAAGTAAATAATTAATTATGATTTTTATTACAACTTTTAAAAAATATAAAACCCTCATATGTCGACCACCTTAGCTTGGTCAAAACTTCATGAAATTCAATTTTATTTTTAATCTTATAGTATGCAGCATAGAATGTGATGCATGTTTTGGATTCAAAAGTGTGATACCATTTGAAAGCTATAGATGTTTTCAATCAGCCTATCAATTAGGACTTTAGTCATAATTTGAATAGAAAATGAATAATAATTACTTATTAAATTCAAAGTAAAGCATAATTTATTTTGATGGAAAGCTGAGAATCTCCTTTAAAAACCCTTTTGTTTCATCAAATTTGTTAAAAATAGTCAGTCACCACATATCCATCATATTGCCACTTTTGGCCCATCATGATCACACATACCCATATATATATATATATATATATATACATATACATATATATATATATATATATATATATATATATATATATATATATATATATATATATATATATATATATATATATATATATATATATATATATATATATATATGTATGTATATATATGTGTGTGTGTGTGTGTGTGTGTGCATGCTTGTGTGCCTATGTGTGTGGTTATGTATATATATATCTATACAATAATGTGTATATGTAAATATGTATATATATGTGTATATGTACTTGTATATATGTATGTATGTATGTACGTTTTTTGTAACTTTTTTACAGTTTCCTTATTTCTCTATAATATTTAGTGCCAAATAATGTGGCTTCAATTTAGAATTGATAAGCCAGTTGTTACATAGATTACTTGTGTTGTATGAATATGTTTTAAATAATTCTTTCCTCCTACTTAAACATTCTGTTTAATGTTGGGTTTCGATCACCTCTCATTTTCCTGTGGTTCTTCAGTGTTTTCGTAATAGTTTTTTTACAATTTACCTAGATTTGTCTATAATATTTAGTCTCAAATAATGCAGGTCCAATTTAGAATATATGTATGTATGTATGTATATATATATGCATATATATGTTTTTATATATATGTGTGTATATATATGTATGTATATAAATATATATGTATATATATATGTGTTTTTGTGTGTATGTATATATACATATGTATACATATATATGTATATATATATTCATATAAATGCATATATGTGTGTGTGTGTGTATGGGAAAGTATACTTTGAAATCTATGAGAAAATATATTAATTAGGTTGCATTGTCAAAAGAGCCATTGTGGTGTTGGTTTGATGTAGACTATTGTAAAAAATGTTGCCAACACCTCTCTTTCTTGGGGTTTTAAATGACGATGTGGAGCTTACCTCTTCAACAAAGGATATTCCTAAATGTTGCTCATTGCTCAATAAGGATTGAAATTTTATTATGAATTTAGAATTAACAAGGCAACTGTTACATAGCTTGGTTGTCTTGTATCAATATGTTTGATGATATTATTTTCCACTCATTTGATTGAAGCTGCCTATAATAGATTATTCTATTGTTCTTGTAACAAGGATTGTTTTCAATTTTTAAAATTTCGGAATTTTTTTGTGGTTAATTTGTTTGGATGGAACTTATTATATGTATTATATTAATATGTTTCATGATGGCCTATTTTGCTCAACTATTTGAAGTGAGTTTGAACCTTCCTATAACAGATTATGCTATTATTCTTGTAACAAACATTGTTTTCAATTTTTAGAATTCTGTAAATTTTTTCGTGGTTATTCTGTTTGGATGGAACATGTTATATGTCTTGTATCGATATGTTTCATTATATTTTTTTTACTTCATCTATTTCAAGTTCCCTGTAACAAAGTGTTGATTGTCATGGTTTAGCTCTTGTAAATTTTGAAATTTTGTAGACTGCTAGAAACTGCAACCATGGTGTCGATCTATGCCTTTGGGCTGCTTGCAGCTTTTACATAGATAGATACACACACACAAACACACACACACACACACACACACACACACACACACACATATATATGTGTATGTATGTATTGAATTCCCCATTTCATATTTAAAAATGTACATATATGTAGATATATATATCCATGTATATAGACCAAGATTAGTGTGGCTTGTTTGACAATCCAACATTGATTTATATATACACATGTATATCGAAGCATATTTGTATGGTATCTTTATTCATATTTATGTAGCCTTTGATTCAAAATGATTAAAAAATACCACTAGACCACAATGCCCCTTTCAATAATGCAACTTAATTGGTATATTTTCTCACACATTATGAGTATACTTTCCCATACTGCAACATTGAATATTGCATTTACTTCCTCCAGTGCCATGGTCCAATAGTGGCAGGATGCATTAACCCTCATGTGATAAAACACTTACCATTCTACTTCTGTGTATCGAGGAAACCAACTCCACTATCACCAAACCACATAATTAGCAAGCTCCATGTTGTTATAAACAACCCCTACAAATCCCCCCACTAGAAGTGCATATGGATATATATATATTTGGTTATATGTGTTTCTTTAAGTGTGTGGAGAAAAGGAAAATTCAATGCATATATGTACTTAGTCATTTTCATTCTTGCTATTGTATATTCTATTGTTTGCATTAGAAAAGATGAAGGCAATAGGTAGCAACATATACAAATTTATGCATATACGTATTTATAGAAATATAGTAAAAAATTACATACATACAATAGTAAAATGGCTGTTGGATTATAAATATTTCTAACTTATCTACCAGTTGGCATTGGATGTTGCAATACATTAATATTTTATTTTCATTGTCAAATAGAGGTGCCAATCATTCAACTATAATTGGAAGTTTTTCTCCCTCTAAAAGGTCCTAGAACTATGTTTGCGCAATTGGGCTTTGTGGATGGGTCTCCAGAGCCCCCTCAAATTGATTTCGTGATTGATTTGGAGACACCTCCCATAAGTTATGCTATGGAGTCTGGCTTTGAGGGTGCCATCCACCAAACTCCAAATCTTGATTCCATAAGTTTTTATTTCCTTTTTATTATACTTGCTACAAATTTGTTGTTATTGTTCCCTTCCTCTCTTGTAATAAACTTGAACATTTCCTTTCAGTTCCTTTAATTTTAGGATTCTCAACTACAAAAAGATACAACACATACACTTTACTATTTATCTTTCCATTTTCATTATCCTTTAGGTGTATACACACATGGTTGTCCCTAGTAAAACATATAGATGTGGAAATACATATGCATTGATCTTTTACAACACAAAAATATATCTTTACAACTTTTGTTTTCCTTACTCGTTTTATCCATTTCGTGTGATGATGTGTATTTCCTTGATTGAACTTGTCTTTAGAGGCTACAAAGAAACAAAAAAAATTGACTCCATTTGCAATTCATTCCATCAATGCTGGAGATGCCATTCCCTCTCTGGTCCTTCAGCTTTTTTCCTTCAAAAAATTTGGCAGTGATGAAGGGTAGGTTGAACGATACAAGGTTGTCTTGTCTAATGGACACCATATGCAAATAGGAACCCTACATTCCAAATGCAATGGTTTTTTTTTCAGGTGCCTTGAAAATAGGGTCCCTTGTATGTTTAAGAGACTATGTTTGTAGGAATGTCCAAGATTCAAGGTAGGTTGTGTTCTTTCTTGTCTACTTTTAAAAATTCTCTTTTCCCTTTGTATGTGCCTAATATAATATGTCCCATATATTGTTTTGATTCTTTTCTAGGGCCTTAATCATATTAAGCTTAGTTATGATTATGTCTAATTGTTAAATCATTGGGACCCCTAGGTATCTGTTCAAGTAGCAAGAGGAGAAAATGTTGGGGTCAAACTCACCTTCTTCTAAATGGACCCCTAAATTTTTTTTACAACTATCGCTTAAAAAACTAAACAACCCTCCAAATTTCAGCCCTATTAAAGCTTTAAACATTTATCAAAATGTTTGGACAGTAAAAGGGCGTGTAACACATATTAGAGAGATGTACCATTTCCACAAACAAAGAGGTGAAGGACAACATTTTAGTTTTGACATTATAGATATGGAAGGGTTAGAAATACGTGTTACTTGTTTTGATGATATTGCTAAACTACATTATGGTCGAGTTGAGGTGGGTGCAAATTATTTAATATCAAGAGGATCAGTCAAGGAAGCAAATAAAAAATTCAATAAATTAAATAGTAACCTTGAAATTATTTTGGATAAATAAAAAATAAAATGGTGTGAAGATGAGATTCGCCTACCAGAAAAAACCTTTGCTTTTGTGCCAGTTAGTGACATAAGCAATCATAGTGATAATAGCTTGGTTTATATTATTGGCATTGTAGTGCACGTTGGGTACATATCAACTGTTCGTAGGAAAAATGGATTCGAAACAATCCGATGAACTATTAAACTATATGATATCTCTTCTTCGTTCATTGATGTTAATTTATGGGGTCCAAGTTGGCAAGAAAAAGGTGATTCCTTGGAGTTAATGTATCTTTCTGGTGATATAGTGATAGTTGCTATCTGAGATGGCCGTGTAGGCTACTTTAATGGTAAAGTTATCAATACATCAATAGCAACAGTCCTTGACATTAACCCTTCTATTCCTGAGGAAAACACTCTTAGATCCAAGGGCCCAAGCAAAGTAGAAAAAAATGTTTGAACTTCTTCTTCTCTACATAGGCTCCATCCTTTAAATGATAGAGTTACTATTGCATTCATCTT
Source organism: Sequoia sempervirens (assembly GCA_007258455.2). NCBI lineage: Eukaryota > Viridiplantae > Streptophyta > Pinopsida > Cupressales > Cupressaceae > Sequoia > Sequoia sempervirens. The sequence goes on along the minus strand of VDFB02271358.1, from coordinate 624,269,741 downwards.
GAACAACTACCTTGGCTTGCTAGAAACTATTGAGGCCATTTTTAAGGCAACCATTCAAATTGCAAAAATTGAATCTTTTTATTATCCTTCTTGCCCCTTGTTGGTTAATGGGAAAAAATGCAAAAGAAAATGCACACATCCCCATGTTGATGTTTGGTTTTGTGATCATTTCTAGATGGAAATCGAGGAATGCAACTATCACTATCTTCTATAGTTAAAGATGCAAGACCAATCAACGAACCTTTAGTCTATTGCTTTCGATGAAGCTACCACTAATTTACTAAAAATTCCAGCAAAAGACCTTTACATGTTGTAGGATAGCTCTAAGTCTAGAACATATCCTATTGCTATTATTAAAGGCCTTGTTTGTAAAGCATACATCTTTACCAGGTCTTTATCATAATAGATACTTACAATTCTGAGGATTGGCTTAAAACAATGATTGTGAAAGCAACAAAAGTTGATTTCAAAGTAGAGTACATAAACTATTGCTTTCAGATATAGCAAAGATGTCTGCCCCTGCTGCAGAAAAAGGCTCCACAAGCAAGCCTGCACTTTGACTGCTCTTTTGCACTTTCCAACATTTCACCTAGTCTTTCCTTTTTAATGCTCACTATGGGATGCTAAGAATTCTGTTTTACAAATATGAACATAATTTATTCCTATGTTTAGATATATATATTTATAGATTCATTGACCTCCCATCCTTTTGATTTTAACATGCTGCCTAGATTGTTTTTAATTTGCATTGTTACTATGATTCTTGATTCCTATTAGCTGGTGGAATTTTTAGTTCTTCTATGCATATTCTAAATTCACTTCTTTCCTTTATAATCATTGAATAGTAATACTATCTTCAATGCCAAACATATAACAATAGTTAGATATTGAAAATGGTTAATGAAGAAATCTATACAACATAGCTTGTATATACATTTTTATAATATATTGCAATGTTGAAACCATGTTATTGCTCTTGTGATAATTCATAGATATAAATTTATATCCACATGTATACATATATGTTTTTGTGTAATTACTTTGACCATTATAACTAATACTTGAAAATAAGAAAAAATGAAAATAAATAACATCAAAGTAATAAATTTTCTACCACCATATAAAAATTGCAAAATATATGCCATACCTAAAGTTATGAACTGATGTTTTTGTAAAGAATATTTTTTTATTGAATATTAGTAATTAAAGACATGACTAACAACTCTTTAAAAAAGGACAATCCTTTAATCTTTCATATTTTTCATAAATATTATTTAATCCATAACTTCAAGTTTTCCATGTATTTCTATTCATATGTATGTTAAAATAATTAAATAATAATCTACCAATGGATTGATTAGCCTAGACAAAAAAGTCAAATATAGATGTGCATCTAGGTCTCATAAATATAAAACTAAGACAGAGGTAAAATTATATCATACTTCAATCAATGTAGAAAATAGTTCACTTGTCGATTCAGAATTCAAGCTACATTATTTGGCACTAAATATTAAAGACAAATAGGGAAACTGTAAAAGACCTATTAAAAAGACATTTACTATGTAACAGTTCCCTTATCAATTCTAAATTAATAATATTTTTGCAATCCTTATTCACCAATGAGCAACATTTAGGAACATCCTTTTTTGAACAGGTAAGCTCCATATCGTCATTTAAAACCCTAGGCAAGTCTTCTATATTTCTCTATAATATTAAGTGCCAAGTACATGGAGAATAGAATAGATAAAAAAATTACTAGCCCTAACCATTTCTTTTTGACAAAAGAAAGAAAATTAAACTACATTTTCTTATATGGTAATGAGTATAATGCCAATGATGCACAAAGATAACTACAAACAATAAACAAAGGGGCAAAACTATATGTGTATGTATATGTATATGTATGTGTGTATGTATGTATATGTATGTGTATGTATATGTGTATATGTATATGTATATGTATATGTATATGTATATCTATATATGTATATGTATGTATATGCATATGTATGTGTATATGTATAATGTTGATCTATATAATTCTCTTTTGAGATCTTTACTATTTTGTTGTTCCTCTATATTACTTTCATAAATATATAGTGTACTACACATTGCATTTTCCCCTTAATAGATGATAACAACCCATGCAATTTGTGAGGCCTTGCCCGGGCCTGTTCACAAGAACGGTGGACTTTGTTCACCACATGGGTTGGTGGTGGTGGAGTTGGTTTCCTTGCTCAACATGTACAAAATGGTGGAAACCTGCCATGCACCTCCACTGGTTGGAAAATTGGATGCGTTAACAAGTGTTTTCCTCTGCAATCTACATTGTCTCGTTCCCCTATTGTTGCTATAAGTTGTTTTTACACTGTATTTCTTGTTGTTCCATACACATCTAACCACAGATATATATTTTGATAGATTCAAATAAAATGCTGCTTTGCAGTAATATGATGTTGGACTTGATGCAAGTATGGATGAACAAGGAGATATGAAGCCCATCTATGGAACAGTTCATGACTAAAAGATGCTTGTAGCTGTAATAAAAATCAAGGTTTGTTTTATAAATTTATATTTTACTAACTTATACATTGAGCCATTTTGTTTCTGCAGAGCTACATATCCTCTAGTAGATACCAAAGTTATACATTCACTCCTTTTCTTTCTGCATGGTTAGATACATTCCAGTACATACCAAAATTAGGTATGTCTATAAATTTATTTGTATACATTGTATTATTCCAAGAAAAACCTTTGCTATTTCTTTGATGTCTTCCCTTTAATGATATCTTTGTATTTTTTCTATGGAACTGGTTCTGCTTTGAAACAAGACCTCCTGTATATCCTCCTTTTCCTATATTTATGAACATTACAAACAAATTCCATCAGCTATATGTAAAAATGAATTCTTTGAAACATACACAAATACATATACACATATATATATATTAAAGACAAATAGAGTAATTTTATGAGAGGTATTGGAGTAACACTTATTTGTTGATAATAATATACAAAACCATTCATCTTTTGCATATCGAGCACAACAACTCCACCATTACCAGCCCACATAATTGCCAAGCTCCAGCTCGCCACAAAAAAACCCGGTCAAGTCATCTCTAGCCAAGGTATCCCCGGAGCTAGCAAATCCAATCCACGACTAGGTTAATGAAAATCCTAGTGGAAACTTCAACCAAATTCTTACATGCACTTGGCTACAATAACCATAGTGTATTGTACACATTCCATTTGTCCATGTCTCTATAATTATCTTTCAGCTTATGGGAAAAAAATCTCTTTTACAATTTCCATATTTGTCTATAATATAAATAGTTCCAAACAATGTAGCTTGAATTCACAAGAAAACTGTTACATAGATTTCTTATCTTCTATCAATATGTTTCATGATATAGAGAAATTTTAAAAGAAGTATTAGGTAAACACTTTAAGAATTAGATATAAATGATAGATGATCTTCCAAATCAATTATTTAAACCCACTTGTTTATGACAGTGCCTATTTTCTCTATGTTATGGCAACAATTATATGATGCAATAATGTGTCCAAATTACATATAGCACCACAAACTTAATTGGAAATTTGAGATACATTGTTTGGTATTCAAACTTATGGAAAAATCATTTATGAAAAATACCCATGTAAAATGACTTGCAAATTCCACAACACAATAGTTTTAAAACCCTCAAATCTGCTATAGAATACACCCAAGGGCGATCATTCTTACAATAGTCTAATACTGAACTAACACCGCAATCACTCTTTTGACAATGCAACTTAATCAATACATTTTCTTGTCATAGCAACAAAAAAAAAAATGACAATTAACAGTTTGTTATAAAGAGCTTCAAACAGATGAGGGAAAAAGAATATCATGCAACATATTGGTACAAGACAAGCAGTCTACATAACAGTTGTAAGAGGTATTAGGATAATACCTAAGAATCATCTGTATGTTTTTCTTCATTTTTTACCTAATAATTCTTTTACAATTTACCTATATCTCTATAATATTTACTGATGTGAAAGTATACTCCAAAATATGCAAGAAAATATATTTATTCAGTTGCATTTCCAAAAGATCTATTGTGGCATTAAGAATATGTTACACATACTCCATAATTAAATGCTTTGTTCTTAACAACATCTAAATGCTACATCGTTTAATGCTATGGCTATATTGTACCAATTTTCTCGTAATGTAGAAAATACTTATACATGCTATTTTAAACTCTATTTAAAATTGCACTCTACATAAATGTGAATAAACAATTAGTATACACATCTAAATTAATCATTTATGTAAAATACCCATGTAAAACAACTTACAGATTCTGTAGCACAACACTTTTAAAACCCTCCAATCTGGTAAAAAATAGAGCCAAGGCCGATGATTTTAACAATAGTTTTCTATCAAACCAACACCACAATGGCTCTTTCCACAATACGACTGAATCAAACTACACTTTCCCACACTCTAAAATTGAATATTGCATTCACTTCGTCTGCCACCATCGTACAACAACGACAGGATGCATTAACCCTCACGTGAGAAAAAACTTACAATTCAGCTTCTATGTACCAAGGCCACCAGATCCACCACCATCAGCCCACATAAATATGAGGCTCCACATGCCATAAAAAAACCCACTCAAATTTCCACTGACCAACAAATGTCTGGCATCGAAAAATCCAATTCATGGCTGGGTTGACAATTTTTTTTGATAGAATCTTTGAACATAATGTTTCCAAAATCTGTATAACCCCACACACTTTATAGGAAATTCGAGCTTCATTTCTTGGTATTCAATATTATGGACAAATCACCTGTGCAAAATATGGATGTAAAATAACTTCCAAATTCTAGAGGACAAATAGTTTTAAAACCCTCACATCTACTATAGAACACATCCAAGGGAAATGATTCTTACAATAGTATGATACCAACCCAAGACCACAATATCTCTTTCAACAATGCAACTTAATCATTATATTGTGTTCCCATACAAACAACAAAACAATGACAATTAATAGTTTGTTATAAGGAGGCTGAAACAGATCAAGGAAAAAGAATATCATGCAACATATTGGTACAAGAAAAGCAATCTATGTAATAGTTGTAAGAGGTATTAGGATAATACTTAAGAATCATACATATGTTATTTTTAGTTATTTCCTAATAGTTCTTTTACAAATTACATGTTTCTCTATAATATTTAGTGCCAAACAATGGAGCTCATATTTAGAATATATGCATCTATATATGTATAAATGTATATATATGTATATATATATATGTATATATATATGTATATATGTATATATGTATATATATATACATATATATGTGTGTGTATATATATATATATACATACATATATATATGTATATATACATATGTATACATATATATATATATATGTATATATACGTATATATATATGTATGTATATATATATATATATAATTTAATGTTGTAGTGTGGGAAAGTATACTCCAAAATTTGCAAGAAAATATATTGATTCAGTTGCATTGTCAGGAGAGCCATTGCGGTATTATGAATATGTTACACATACTGCACGATAAATGCTTTGTTCTTGAGAATATATCAATGTTATATCATTGAATGCTATGGCTGTATTGTAGCAATTTTCTCACAACGTAGAAAATACTTCTACATGTATATTTCAAACTATATTTAAAATCACACTCTACATAAATAAAAACAAACATAGTATACATATATGTTTAGATATACATATGTATATATAAATTGTTGTTGGATTCTCAAACGAGCCATACTGCTCTTCATCTTCATATATGGATATCTATATCTACCTATATGTATATATTTTTATATCAATCAGGGAATTGAATAAATATATATATATGTGCATATGTATTTATCACAATTTTCCTTTTTGTCTATAATATTTAGTACCAAACAAGTATTATTCTAATACTTGTTATACAAATCCTCTATTTTTCTTCAATATCTACTACCAAACAATGTAGGTTGAATCTTATATCAATATGTTTCATGATGTTCTTTTACCCTCATCTATTTCAATACAAAACTTGTTTCAAAACACTTTCTCTTCCCCAAGTTTGTTATTCTATGGTATATGATAAGAGTTCATGAGATTTTGCATGGACCTTACTAGATTTTTTTTGCTCGGGGGTTTGGCTAAAGCCCACGAGGCTTCATGATGCCAATATTGTTGGGAGGAGAACGACCGTGGGTTTATGTGATTATGGATAACAACCAAACACCATGGTCATGTGCTTCTGAGAGGACAAAAAATGTGTTGATTGCATCACATTGTTTATCCCCAAAAGCACATGGTAGTGGTGTATGTTCCTCCATTGAACTAAACCATTTGCAATGTCATGGTTTCCCTAGTTTTATTTTTGTGCATGACTACATTTTTTTCCTTTTTGGTTATTGGTTGTTAGATGTTCCCTTGTTTCACAAATACTTTTTTGCATATACATCTTTAGCTATGCAATGCAAATACAAGCACTTGCAAAAAAAAAAACTATACTGATATATATGTTTTTGAAGTTAGATGCACCTTTCTAGTTATTATACACTCTTCTATAAACTCCATCTATCCATGTTCCTCCATCCATCTTCAAATCCCATGGTGCCAATTCCTTATCGGGAAACATGTTTTTCCCAACTTCTCATAGCAAAAAAAAGACTACAATATTAGAGATCTTGCTTGAAAACAACTATTTTTTCCAACTTTGGTATTATGTGACATGTATGATGAGAGCCCATGAGATTTTTTGTGGAACTCACTTATGTTTCTTTCTCGAGGGTTTGGCTAGAGCCCATGAGGCTTCATGATGCCAATATGGTAGGGAGGATAACGAGGGTGGGTTTAGTGCTTTTTCCTTCCACCTTCACATATTTTTTGCTGCTTATATACATAGACACACAAATTCTCACATGGAGTTGTCTACCCAAAACATACTCTACTCTAACCATTGTATTTGTTATTGTTTCCACAACTCCCTTTTCAAATTATCCAATAGATTACTTATAGATATTTCTTTACCAAAATTCCATGTATTCAAAATGTTCCATTTTATCTCTTTCTATTTACAACAGATAGTACTAACCTCTTTTATTGTATATGTATATTATTTCCTTTATATTGTTGCACAGATATAATAGGCATTCAACAAAATTAGTGTATTGTATACTATCTTTTCCAAATTCTTTGATGCTCCTACTACTCGATGCAATGCAGCTTTCCCTTCTTAAACATGATAAAAAGTGTATGCAAGTACAAAAATTTCCCACTCTTAGTACACAGATTTGTTGCCTAATTGTAAAAATTATTGATTATTTTTAGCTTCACATTGTATATTTTAATTTTACCCACATACATACTCATTTTTTATCGTTCCTTTTTTATTTTCCTTTCTTGTGCACTAACATACCCTTTTGTTTCATTTGCAAGAACTAGGTTTAAGTATGTAAGAGGATTTGAAAACCAAGATACCTTTTTCCCTCAAAGTTGTGACATCAGAGAAAACACAACAATATCATATATTATTTATGAAAACACTAGAGTTTTCCCAAAGATTTTATTGTCTAATGTATGATGAGACTCCACAAAATATCCCATGGCCATTTCATCCTTTTTTTCCTCAGGGGTTAGGCTAGAGTCCATGGGGCTTCATGATGCTAATATGGTAGGGAGGAAAACAAGCGTGGCTTTTGTGGTTTTCCTTTTAGTGCCATATATTTATTGTTACATAGATTTGTCTGTACACAAATCCTTGTGTAAATTTAGCTTCAACAAACATACTCTATAATAATATGTTTTCCATGTTAGAGCAAGTCGTAGGGAAGCAAAAGTATGTTTCTCATGTCATACTTTATAATAATATGTTTCTCATGTTGCCTCAAAACAAGACGTACCATCTAATTCAATTATTCTAAAAATAAAAAATATGTGTGTCATTTAATTGCATTCTTCTTCTAACCCATAAATTGTAAGCACAAAAAAATGTTATATTCCCAAAATTATTGAGTAGATACTACTTATAACATGTTTCTTTTTTGAAAAATTCATTTGTGATGGGCAGTATAACTAATATTCAAATAAACAATTACTTTTTTAAAGAATTATTTTTTATTCAATAATGTCCCATGAATTCCATTATCTAAAGATAAATAATAATCAATCAATTCATTCATTAACCTAGACAAAAATATCAAAGATCAATTTCCTCTTTTATCCAAATGGTCATTAGTCTTTCAATGAATTGCCTTATCTTAAGATAATTAAATAATAATTAATTGATCGATTGATTAACCTAGACAAAAGCATCAAATATAGATGTATGTCTGAGCATAACAACTATTAGGCTAAAATACATATAAAATTATATCATACCTTAAATTTTGGAGAGAAATTATTCTTTTTAACAAAACTAATTATTTGAACATTTAAATTGTATTCAAAATCATTCTCCTAATATTATAAATTAAAATCATTTTAAAATAATTATTGTAATTAAAATTATTGATGATTAATTTCTTGAGATTGCAATTAATGCATACATTCCAAATAATGAAGATGACCTACAGTTTTATTTTATATTTCGAGAATCAATTTCCAACTAAAACTAATTGACATGGAAATGCAAAAATCAATTCCCCGTTTTATGCGAATCTTATACAATAAAGAAATGGACTATAACATGGGGTTTAAAATGTTATACAATGCTCCAATTAAATGTAGATATATAAAATAATTTCTTCACCAAATTTAAGTGCTTTACAACATCTTCAAATAATGTAAGTCAAATTCATATCTTTTAATGCACACATAGATTTGCTTTAATTGATCTATACATCTAATTATTCATATAAATATATAAATTAATTTTCAAACATCTTTGTTCATTACAATTTACTCGAAAAATCTTATCCTCATTCACCTTCTACTATAAACTAAGCTCGTGTTATTCCATATTCAATTATTAACATGCTTTCCCTTTTTTGACTCATTCAAAGAATTGCAAATAATTCTCAATATTTATACTTGACATTGCATTAGAAAAACAAGTTTATTCCTCCATCTCCACTAAATACCCATTCCAGAAGGATCACTATCAACTAATCATTGCATGCCTGTGCATGCACCTTCTAGCTACTTAAGCATTAGTATTGTTCATCTTAATGCATTCAATAATCAACATAAATTGTTTATGTTATGAATCCTATGAATATTGCGTATCTTATATGAATATACAATCCATTTAAGAAAAAATTTGTGCTCTAGATTGTAAATATTTGCATATGATTGTTAATTCCATGTGTACATTATCATTAAAAATTATTTTTGTTAGATGTAAAAAGTGTAGAAGGAGATAACTCATTTTCTAGCTCCTCATTCTCTGCAGTTAGCTCATGATGGTTCTCCATCCTCAAAATACCAAGGAGAAAACTCTGTTGGCCCCTCTCGCATGGAGGAATAGTCGTTCTCATTGTAGAAGTTAAGGGTATTAATAGAATTTTATATTTTTTTTCTTAAGGGTGAAAGCTCTAAAAAAAATATCTATCACTAACTTGTATGCTTACCCCATGGATTTTTTATATGAAATGGAACTTATCTTCATATAATTAGTTACTCAAGAAATCCTTGATGCAGGGGAAGCTATAAATTTTGATGTGTAATTACTAGGAGTTATTCCATTTCAACTTCTATAAATCTTCTCCTACAAGTTACCATTTTGTAATATTTTAATATAATCATATATATATATATATATATATATATATATGTATGTATATATAGGATATTTTCCTTTTGTTTAGAAAAAAAGTGTAGAAGGATTTATTTCCATTTCTTAATACAAATAATGTTAGTTAAGCAATTTTTATTTTTTTGTTAGATTAGCTATTTCATTTTAGCATTGATCATTTTAATTCAATTGTGCATCATAACTTTAGCATTTGTATATATTCTCTTTTGTAAACACTATTTTATTAAATTATTTATATTCAAATATTTTATTTAAGCATTGTTCAATACTTAATTAGATAATTTTTCTACTTCATCAAAAAATTATCCAAATTTGTTTGATTAGATAAAAATAATATTTAATTAAAAAATCATCACAATACATACATGCAACAATATCCATCAAATATCAAAACAAATATATCTAAAATCCATAATCATCTCTCACAAAAATGAGTAATGATTATACAATTATAGATACATACAAATTTCATCAACACTATAAAAAAATATTGTGTAAATATATGAATGAGCATGGATCTTAGATATCTTGGGTGTTGGTGGTTCATCTATCTAAGTTGGTGGCTATTTGATAAAATCTATTGATCAAGAGTGTGTCCTAGTGTAATGTTGGAAAAGTGAAACCCTAGGACTTAACAAGGATTTTTCACCTTTTCAAACATGATGCTTGAGGACTTGAAGATGGGAAAGGGCATGAGATTAACTTGCAACTTGAAAGGTGAGTCAACCAAACCTTGATCTTGAATTCACTAGTTTTTGTTTCGATTGTGTGTGTGTTTGATGATTGAATTATGATGAAGCACAATGATGGAACTAGATAACTATGAAAATGTACTATTCTAATATGAATATAGATAGTCTACAAGTTGAAAAAAAAATTAATGACTAGAAATAGGTAGAGTAGACATTTGTGCAGCTATGATTTGAATTTGAGCTTGATTTTAATGGGCAAGTTGCACAGGTCACCCTTGTTTGGATATTTAGAATTGAAATTTACTCATAGTCCTTAGGTCCTAGGTCTAAGGCTTCTTCCTTCTAGATATTGTTGTTGGATATTTGTCTATTGTTGAGATAATCATCTTTTTGTATCTTGTCAAGTTGTAGGGTTTCAATGATCAAATAGTCTTCAATATTCCTGCAATATTCTTTACATCTATAACATGCACATTCAAATAGAGAGGAAGGGTTGTTCCATATAAGTTCTTGTCTTGGTCAAACCCATTTTTGGTATTTCTACCTCCACAATGGAAAAAATGATGATAAAGAGAGCTTATCAATTTGAGGCATATATGGTAAATGATAAATGAATGATGAATCAACAACTTGCTACAACTCACTAGTCAGATTTAGTATCCTTGAGAGACTCAAGTCATGGACACCACCTTCAAGGTTTTCTTACAATTTGGATTGATTGAACTTGGAGACCTACAAACATTAGTATAAACAAAAAATATCTGCATAAACATGAACAAAGTGACATAAAACTTGGCATGATGCCTTGGTGCTGAAATATTGTAATAACTCTAGAAAAATATTCTCTTGACTACTTTTAGGACACTTGATTTTCTCAATTGAATTTCCTTATGATCCCTTGTTGCTAGTTATCTTTCAAGTGATGAAATTAATAGGTATTTATATGCAACTAATCTAATTTCCTACAATTTAGATCCTAATAGCTAACATTTAGATTTGAAATTAAAATAATAAATTGCCAACCCTAACATATTTAAATTTGGGGCCAAATTAGGAGGAAAAGGTTACCAAGGTCACCCTTGTCCAGGCCATATAATTTGGGATGTGAAGTATCGGGAGCAAAATATTAAATGCCTACTTTGGTTTTATACATTTGATTTCTTCTTAAATGATTAATTGGTTCATGGAATGCATAATTTAGGAAATTAGGAGCATGATTAGGTCCAAGCACATAGGGGGAGAAAAATCTAATATAAAATTGTCAAGGGTTACAATTTACAATGCTACATTTGTCCACTTTAGTGATTGTATGAACTTACACTTAGGCTCACACTAAAGTGAGAAATATGTCAAGAGGGCTTCAATTATCCAAATATTGAGGAGATAGGATGGAAATGAATCTAGGGGAATCATGCAAGACCCTAGGATTCAAGATGCCATGACAAACCAAAATAAGGACAAAAGGAACACACATGTATAAATTGTAGCAAGAAAATGTGATATACACATGAAAAAACTATAACAAATAAACATCATAAAGTGAACACAATGTAAACATAATGCAAAAATGATACAAATATAATGAAAACATAAGAAAACACATAAAAACATAAACACAAGGTTAGTACAAAAAGGATTCAAATCGGTAAGGAAAGGAGAGCCCACTCTTAATTTTTTATCTTGAATGTATGTTAGTCAAAGGTGTGCTCTCATGAGGACTAAAAAGTTATGTTATTCCAAAGCACTCACAAGCTACAGGAATCTACTAGCTAGCAATCTGTGTTATGCTAGGTGTCCATGCAATATGATGGGTTTCACGAGGCTAGCAAGCTATGTTATGCTAAGACACTCATGAAACACATGAATCCACTTTAAATAAAGTTGTGTTATGCTAGATAGACATGTTAAAAGGGGTGCTCAAGTTCATGAATCAGTAAGCTACATTATTTCAAATCCATGGACTATCTTTGCAAATATCACTTTAGGGAGTATATAAAGTTTAATGTCACACGAGATAGAGAAATCACCTCAAGGGGTGAAAAAAATTTAATGGCATAGGGGATGAACCAAAAATCAGTTCAGGAGATGCAAAAAAGTTAATATCATAGGGGGGGAACCAAAAATCGCCTCAGAGGGGTGAATAATGTTTAACGTCACAAGGGACAAATGTCACAAATTCATGCCTCAGGGGGCATTATAACCAACACCACCACACAAGGGTGCTTCAAAATAATAAAGGGAAATTCTCAACACATGAAAGTCACATCTTAGGGAATATCATAAAAGACACCACCACTAAGAGAGGAAAAATTGTGAAATGAGGGGTCACTCTTTAGGGAAAACTAGCCATAATATTACCACCAAAGGGACCATAAAATTCCTATAAAATACACACTTTTTAGTGGTTATCAAGCCTAATATCACCACAAAGGAGACACTAACATAGATTGAGGAAGCCACACTTTCAAAGATATGCATGTGATAATATTGTTAACAAGAACACACTTTCTAGGAGATGTGTAATATAATCACTAAAAAGGGACCATTTCTTATGGAAAAAAATTTATGCGGGATATTATATGCACCCCATTAAAATGTTAGTGTACTTTGTACACTAATATTTTAAGTAGATACAAAAAGGATCTGTTGTAACAAGGAATGCACCTAACATAAGGATACCTATCCATTGTCCCTCAAGTGTAGGGGAAAAGATGAGCCAAACTATATGATAACATGCCACTCCTTGAAAAATGAAATATGATTGCATAAAAAAAATTATACCCTAATGCATGGTAATGAGCATTATGTGACACTACAACTAGCACATGGAAATGAGAAAATTGATTGTATTTTAGACTATTATCTTGTCAAATTTATTTTTATAAGGATCCAACTCCAATTTCTTCTTAAAAACATGACATTCATCAGCAATGTGTCCAAATTTTCTATGATATTCAGAATAGGTTGTTTTTTTGTTTATCCATTTAGTATCTCTTCTTTCATGTACAAGTGGTAGTGTAATGAATTATAAATGTAAAAGTGTTCCTAAAGAGTGCTCAGTCGTAGACAAAGGATGTGGAGTAGGTAACAAACCTTTTCTAATAGGACCATGAATTTTCTGTAATGCCCAAAACTTTACAACCAAAAACCAGGCTAAGGACACAACACAACTTTCAAATTTTAATCCAAAACACAAGAAAAACCCATACACATTTTATTCCAGGAAAACATAGGGGAAACCTAAGGGGCTATAACTAATTCCTTGGGGGCTCATCTCTGATGGTAATTCCTATGCATATATTTTTGCAGAGGAACCATAGTTCAAAACTTGAGTTCGCTCCAACTCATAACTGACTGACCAACAATAACACATGTCATATAGGTTTTTTTTCATGACTAGTCTACCAACACTTTTGGCTAACACATGTAATGTACTATAATGGTCAAAAGATGAAAGAAACATTGCTAATAATTTTGATTATAGAATTTAGCTAACAACTTTTAGCTTGTTGATTGCAGCAAAATATATGATACTAAAATACTCATAACTTTCACTTTGTTTTTACAAATTCAAAAGTTCAATATGTTTCAGAAAGGGGAAAGTGTTGTGCCCTCAGCACACACGCCCCGTTCGGAACGAGGACCCTCTTTTCTTTTTCCGTGTCGGGTCTTTTGGGGCCGCCTCATTTTGTGTGCCCCTCTTTTTTGACGTTCTGTCTGGCCGATCTTGCCCTAAAAAGTTTCGTTCTAACATCGGCCATGGTTCCCCTTTTTGTTTTCCTGCCCTCCGGGGGCTTGTGTGTTCCTTAAGGCCTTTCAGGCTCTGGGGCGGCCCTGGGGGCCTTCGGGCCCGGGCCTCCAGGGTTCCCCTTTCGGGTTTCCCTCCTGCTTTTGGCGCTACGGCGGCCATTGTCGCGCATCCTTCCACCCTCCGGAGTCCACCCGGCTGTTGGCCGTTCGTTGCTATTCGGGGATTTCCCAGCCGGCATCCGCTCCTTTGGGCCCCGGGAGCCGGAAGTCCGCCTCCGGACTTCCGCCCCGTGATTGCCGCACGCGACGGCCATAACCCGGCGGCCGTCGGGGTGCGTCGGCCTGCCTTCCGGGTCTCGTGGTCCGTTTCGCCGCCGCCATTCAAACAATGTGCAAAATGTAAACGGCGGCAAACTCTTCACTGCACCCCGCCTTCCGGGACCTGGCTGCTCCGTCGCCGCCGCTTTCCAAGGTCGCCAAAACTTATACGGCGGCCGTTGTTGCGCAACCTCCCGCCCGCCGGATCCTGAGGCCCTCGTTGCCGCCGCCGACTCGAATATGAATCTCAACGACTTTTGGCGCGGACGTACGATGCATTTAATGCGGCATTAATGAGCGGTTGGGTATATAAACCATGGTCCCCAATTTCATTGTTAACTTTGCGAATTGAACGAATTGGAGCAGCGACGGAATTGGAGCCCACTGCAATCACCCTTGTCATGATCGACCTCAACATCATTCCGACAACTTCTGGTGCATCCCATCATCGTCCCGCTTAGCGAGTTGGAGGTAGGCCATCCTCGTTCGCTCTCCCGTTATTTTTGATCATTTTGAGGATTTAAATAAATTGAGCAACCGAATCTAATTGCATAAAATGAACACCCTTTGCGTTGCGCCCTAAACCCACATCCTCAAATTTTCTGGAGCCCCGTCGGAGTCACAATTTTCGTCTCCCGGGACTTGTCCGTGTCGCGGGTGTTCTTCGCACAGTGTGAAGAACACCGCCGGGCCCGAGACCCTCTATCGCCGTCCAGATCGGAGCCACGAACCCATCCGGCGGAGGTCGGCCTTCCGGTCTCGCCTCCGGGCTTCGGCCCCGGGTTGCCGCCCTTAACTTCGCCGCTTAAAATAAAGGTCTTCCGGCTAAATCCTCGTTGCCTCGAGCCTTCGGGCCCAGCCTGGCCGGAGTTCTATCCCTAACTCGGACGGTTCCGGCGCTGCTTCGGGCAACCTCTACGCCGGCACCGCTCGATGTCCGATTGGCCACGCCCCTAACGGCCTCGATCGCGGCGGCCTCCTCCGCGGATCCTTCCCCTTCCGGTTCGACGGGCCGCTGCCGATTATCGCTGAATCCTCGCGGCGGCATCCCGCCTTCGCTTTCGACCCGGGCCGTCGTCCTTTCGCCTGCGCCGTTATCATCAATACATCATACGGCGGCCGTCGGGCGCGTGCCGCTTCCGTCTGCCCATCTTCGGCCCGTTAGTAAATCATCATCAGGAAGTTCTCACGGCCACTCAAGGCTGCCTTCCGCCTTTCCCGGAGTCTGCTTCCGCCGCCGCTCAAATGACGTAAACTTGTGACGGCGTCTCTCATTGCCTCCCGGCCTGCCTTGCCCAAATGTCGCCCGGTTAAACTATTATAAACCTAATGCGCCGCCCTTTACCTCCTCCCGGGGATCCCTTCGACTTGACTCCGGCCCGCCCACCGGCCAGCCGGCTTTTGCTGTGCTGCCTTCCAATTAAAACCTCCTCGAGCTCCTCAACGATCCAAATCAATCCAAATTGAAAATCTAACTTCGACGCACATCCTAAAACATGCCGTTTTCCATTATGGACCCCTTGGAACATGAACATTTGGCCAGCGGATGTCTCCGGGGGCTTTCTTTCGTGTTTTCCCTTCCCGATAGCATTTCTGCCAGGGAAGTCCGGCCCTCCGGGCTCGGATTGCTCAATTGCTCTGAAATGAAATCAATATCGTCTAAGGGTTAAACTTATGATGTATTTAAATGATTATTTAGATGATATGCTCGATACGGACTAACATTAACGTTTTCGGTGTTTTCTTGTGCTAACTTCGCCCTTTGCCTGCAGGATATATGGAATCGGCCGCAGGAACTTCAGGGGCCTCTACCGAAAAGGACAAGGGTAAGAAATCCGGAAGGGCCGCCTGTGGGAAAGACGACAAAGACCAAATGAAGTTCCAATTTCAGGGTGAACCGCTCCAGTCAAAGGTTTCGACTGACTAGAAAGAGATCTCAGACACCAACATAGGCCAGGTGGACATAGATGAGTTCACCAAGAGGGTCAAGGTCGACCCTAAGACAAAGAATGCACGATTGATATGCCAAAGCAGAATCGCTAAAGCTGCTGGCTTCCCGCCATCTCTAATAGCCCCTGAGCTGGTAATGACCTGCCGAGAAGCCTATCAGACGGATACCCGGACAATCGTAGACAAAGAAGGGAATATCCTTGCCGACATGTTTGTGGAAGGAATTAGAAAAACATTCCACATTTCGACATTCCCACATATGCAAATCCCCACTTTAGATTAGTGTCAGGCGGCATGGGATGCCAGTCCATTGAACATCAAGAAGTCAATCAATGTTTACTGGTTGAAGGAGAAGCGGGGCAGCGCTGCAAAGGTTCCCCAAGAGCTGTTACGCAGCGATTTTCAAGAGGACTATCACGACTTGGTAACTATGCTAAGCCGAGTCATGGGCCTCCTAGCAGCCGCCTACTTCCAGGAGTGGATGGCTTACTACATTGAGCAGATCATACGAGGAAATGAAGATGTGGAAACCAAGAGCTCGTTTGACTGGGGGAGTATCATTAGCAACTGCTTCCACGAGCAGTTCGTAAATGTTAAAAAGAGCAACAAGTTTTATATGACCTCGTACCTGGTGTACTCATTGGCGAATAAGAGGCAATATAGTGGGCTCTGCATGGTGCCGAATGGAGATCACAAACGAGGGCTTAAGCCTTTTGACAGGTACCCTCAGCTACAATACCGCTACTTCAAAAAGGAGTACCGCCAGATCAATGATGCCTTCATAGGCCATATTATCAGACTGGTAGCCGGGGACTTTGAGAGAAGGGTGTCTCACAGTGCCAGGGCACTCCTGAGGGAGTATGCCTTCCTATACATTCAGTTCCCTAAATTTACTTACATCCGTGCCCAGAGATTCACGGAACGGCCGAACAAGCTGCCCAGATACCCAAATGATAGGATTATTCTCCTGGAGCTTTCCCGGCAACTCCAACATATTCAGGCAGTTTTCAGCCAGAAGCACGTAGCAGGGATCCCTTATCCCATGATCCTCGGCCAGGGCCAGTATCAGCTGCAAACATCTCAATGCGCCGGTAACTCAGAAAAGGAACTCAAGGAGTACAACCTTGAGTGGTACACGGCTCGCCCACGAATGGATCCCCACGGTCACGTCAGGAAGGCGCTAGGGCCAGCATACGCCCACCTGTACCATGTTGAAGATTTCTGGGTAGATTGTAAAGATGATAAGGAGGTCCACCAGAGACACTACATGCGGATGGCGGTGCAGTTCTTGAGAAGAGTACAGCTGTTTCTGGTGTCAGACCAGCTAGAGGAAGATGAATCCACACTGGTGCACCTGAGATACCCTGCGGTTGCCGACCTGGCGATCCCCTCCATCGACTGGGATGAACAAGAGGTCGAGGACCTGGATACCATCACCCAGCCAATCATAACTCGCACCAAGGAGTGGGTTGATGGGCAGGTGGAACAACTAAAGTAACAAGGGGTAACTCTTACATATGAGGCACTCAAAAGCGGGCCGAGCGCCACGGAGGACGTTGTTGCCTCCCCATTAGCTGGTGAGACTTCCAAGTCTCCCCCCATCACCAGGTCCCAGAAGAGGAAAGAAGCAGAAACAACGCAGTCTGGGGGCCCCAAAGAACAAACAGCAAAGGATACGAGAGGCTCATCTCCCAAGAGGCTCAAAAGGACGGTAGTCACGACAGAGACGCAGCCTCCATTGCTCCGTCCTCCCCCGGCTGGTGTGCTGCCCACTTCTCAGACCGCAGCTGCCTCATCTCCCCAAGCGGTGGACATTTTCGTTCACCTTGCTTCTTCACCTCCAGCTGGATCTGTAATCAATATTGACTCCTCTAACATGACCACTTCCCCTTCCTCTGCTGCTGCCATGTCCCCCATCACCTCGCTACCTCTGGCAACAATACCATCGCCTGTTCCCCTTTCTAGCATGCCCGAGGCCATTACACGACACCTGCAAAGTCTTCCCCCCGAGCTCTCGCAACTTTTAATGGATCCTGCTCTCCAAGAAGCCTTGGCCCAAGCACTCGCAACATCTCAGCCTTCGCAACCGCCAACAGGGCCGCCAGCCATGGAGGCCACCATGTAGATTTCAAAAGAGTTAGAATAACAAGAACGAGAGGCTTCGAAGTCTGTGGAGGAGGAAGCCGATGACTATTACGAGCAACCCGAATACAAGCACAGAACCATTGACAAGGTTGCTTATGAAGAGGAAGAGACGGGCTCCTCCGAGGGCAGGGATGAAGGGGATGGCTCGGGAGATAAAGAGATTGTCCAAACTTTTGATGAGGACATCGAGGAAGAGTCAGCTTAGCAGCCGGGTGAAGAGGGGCAGCCACCGGAGAAGCAGCCCAAACATGCCATCACTGAGGCCGAGGTCCATGTTGTGAAGAGCCCTAGAGCTGAGGCTGTCAAAGAAAAGGAAGAAGAGGTAGCAGGAAAGGAAGATCCCACTCAGCTATTGACTACTAGGGCACCTGTCAAAAGCCTCGTATTCTATCAAGACTCTGACGAAGAGGAGGATGCTGCCAGAGAGGGGGAAGGACTTGAAAAGGAAAAGGAGGCAGAAGTTTTGCCCCTGATTGAGACAGGTGAGGGCAGCCATGAGGCACCCAAGGACAAGGCTGCCATGCCCAACTGGCTGGAGAAGCAACTTGAAAAGACCACTCCTATCCTAAGCGACCCAAGGTTGAGATTGGAGGCCATCTTGGCTCGATCTCTGGCCACACCAAAGAAGGAGAAGAAGCCTAAGGTCTGTTCCAAGGTAACCATGGACGCTTCTGGCTCCCGAGCAGCACAAGTGGCAACGCCAACTGTTGGCCAGGCCGGAGTAAGCTATAATATCTCCACCATCGACCTAGGGACGGCCACTAGGGAACAAAAAGTTGGACATCTTGAGGAGTCAGTGGCTATGGTAGTGCACCTGATTAAGCAGGATAAGATCACCAAGGATGAACTAAAGGCACAGGTTGCTGCCCTAACTGACTACATCCAACAATGGTCTTCAATCGACGACCTCCCCACTACCTCCACGGCCGCGCCACAGCTGCTCTCCAAGGAACAAAT
The DNA here is from genome assembly GCA_007258455.2 of Sequoia sempervirens. Lineage (NCBI taxonomy): Eukaryota > Viridiplantae > Streptophyta > Pinopsida > Cupressales > Cupressaceae > Sequoia > Sequoia sempervirens. The sequence goes on along the minus strand of VDFB02271358.1, from coordinate 624,250,122 downwards.
AGATAAGCTGGAAAAGAGGAAAAATCTAGAGAAGACCATGGAGGACTGGTTCCAGCAGGTTACAAAGGTCGAAAACATAGGGATCGGCTTGGCCGTGCAGATAGCCAACAAGTTCCTGGACCTAGTTCAGTCCCTGGAAAGCATAAGAAAGCTCTGCACTGACTTCCCTGCTATCTACGACTCTACCTTCCCGAAGGTTGAGGCCATCTTCCGAATGCCAGAAAGCACGTGGGAAGAGAAACCAGAATTGAAGAAGGAGGATCACTGGTTGGTGGACATATGGTGCAGGGACCTCATCAATCGAAGGGAGCGGATGGAGCAGATCCAGAGTAGGGTGGATCCAGATATTGCATGGATCAAGGAGATCCGAGTAGAATGCACCAAGTACCTCAAGCTAATGACGTGCCATGATATGCCCACGGTGCAATTAGATGCAGGAAAGGTCGGGTCATATTTTGAGGAAAGGATGAAGGACGGGACAGCTGGAGATACCACAACAAACTTCTTGAGTTTCGCTGCCCGTGCCTTTAATAGATCAGAGCTCTTCAGGGATCAGGGCTCAAAGTATGACGAGGACTGGAAGCGACTGGAAGAGAATGCTAAAGAATGGAGCTACAAGGCATTGAGATGCGAAATCCTTGAGGTAGACAAGCTGCAGGTCGTAATCCTCAAGCATATTGAACACGCAGCCTCTGAGGAGCAACCAGATAGCCCAGCCAAGGAAGAAGACCTCCCAGAAAGGTAGCTGCAGCCAAAGAAACAACAATCAGCTATAGGACGAAAATGCAAATAGTGTCATCCACTAGATGACAAAATAGGGAAAAGACAGAACATGTTTTTTAATTGTAAATCTATTTGGGGGTAGGTGAAACCCTAATTTGTAATGAATCGTGGCCACACAATGGAAGTGAATCTTAGCCATTCATTTGATTTTGGAAAAGCTATAAATAGAGCACTCCCCTCATTTGTAAAGAGAGAGTTGAGTTGTTGTAAAGACATGCTACTGAAATATATGAGAAATAGCATTGACTTGGTGCATTTCTTTATGTTCTCTCATGTTAATTGATTCATTTCTCCAATCTTAGATGTTAGCTTAGATCTCTTTGCTGTTTAGTTAGCTGTTCATGTTATTTAGATAATCTTAGGAATACTGTTGGCTATTCATGAAAATTCCTGCTTTGTTGATAACTCCTTAGTCCATACTTTTTGCTGTTTGCTGAAGGTAGACACCTTTGCAAAGTTAGCCTAGACATGATTTAAGCTCCCTCAAACACTTATATTTAGTTCATGCATGTATGTGGTGGATGAAGGATACAAATTTGCAGCCCTTAGAAGATTGCACAACTCCCATGATATTGTGAAATTCCTGGTTAAGTGGGAGATTGTTTGAAGGAATTGTCAATTGTAGGGACTCCATTATCACTGTTCGCAGCAAGCTTTAGGCTTAGGAACTTTTCTTCTCCTTCGCTCTTTTTCATTTTCTTTAGGAATTGAACAACACCAAGGTTCATTATACCTTATAAAGCTGAATCTAACAACTAGATGGAGTTCGAGATTGCTGTTTGAACCTACAGCCAACACCTGAATGTTTTCATGCTAAGAATTCCCTTTTTGAAGATCCTACTTCGTGTTTCACATCCACACTTTGTATTCCCGTAAGGCCGCCTTGTGATTCCAGCAAATCACATCAACTACTGAGGTATCTAAGCACTGTCATGACCTGACACCCGAGAGACCTTGGGATAGTGTTATGCAACTCGATTGTGGGAGATTGTCTTTCAAGAGAGGTATTGCATTTACGCACTCCTGTGTTGAGAAGTACATAAAAACACCATCAACAGAACTGGCGCTAGAAGGAGGGCAACGATTGGAATACTGAGCTACGGGATAAAGCGAAGCTGGATCAGATCGGATCATTCTCCCCGAAAAGGTTTCAAAGGATTCTACGGTCAGTACCAAACAAGGGAGAATTTGAAGAATTGCAGCCTCCCACGAGGGCAAGACGAGCGCAAGGAAGTAGCTTTGTCTCTCCCTCTTTTTCATCCGCCTCCATTTCACCTCCATCTTCACTTGGCTGGCCTTCATCTTCCACCCAACCATCTCAAACAGCATTTGCACATCTTCCTTCCGGCAGCCAGGGGTTCGCTCCTCTCCCGGCCCTTTCAGCCCAAAGCACAGTCTAGGCAGCTATAGCTCAAGGGCAGCCTCAAATCATGGTTGTATTGCCAATACAGCCCCAAATCCCTGTTCTCCAGCAGCAAGTTCCACCTTCGCCTCCCCTCATGGCTTGGCTTGCGCATAACCCTTCGCCGATACACTTTGCTGTTTATAATGACATGCCCAAGAATCCGAAGGGCTTTTGTTCAAAATTCCATCCACGTATATGCAAAGAACGGCCGAAGAGCATATCAAGATATTCGAAACGGCGATTACCGAAATGTAGGTAGGTCATGAGGACGTGGCATGTCGCCTCTTTCCGCATTCATTGGGAGAAGAGGCCTTCTACTGGTACATCAATCTGCCGTAGGGATCGATCACCTCGTGGACCCTGATGAAGAATGCCTTCCTGCAAAAGTACAAGATTCCTGTCAACCCCGCTGACCTTTACTAGCAGTTCATGTCTATCAGAAGGGAGGTCAACGAACCCATTGGCTCCTTCAATGATCGCTTCCATCGGGCTCACATGAGGCTTCAGGATCCATACCTCCATAATGATGAGGCTGCTTTGCCGGTCTACTACGCAGCCTTGAATAACCTCACAGCAGCGTTGGTAAAAAGGATGCGCCCGCCGCCTTACCACCTTACTGACCGCCTATGCGGAGGCTGTCATTGCAAGTTCGGATTTGGGACAAAATATCTTAGGCCCGCTGCCCTCTTTGGGGCCCGTCGCCCACCCAATGCAAATTCAGGGGCTCAATCAGGTGTTTGCTCACCAAACTCCTCTTATGAACCAGGTGCCACAATTGTCTATGGTGCCGCATCCGGGGTAGCCGTTGAATTATGCGCCTCCCGCAACATCTTACTTGCAGCCTCAGCAGCAGTACAACTATTCTCAAATAGCTCCATAGCAGCAAGCATATTCCCAACAGCCCCAGGCGCCGTTGCACTTATCAGGACCAGTCTTTCCTCCAGCATATCAAAATCAGCCGGCAGCCCCGCCCACTTTTCTCCAAAATCTGGCCCCATCGCCTGGAGGTGCATCCGAGAAGGACAAGTTGGAGGAGCTAACCAAAATGATTAAGAAGATGTCCACAGAGATGACGCATTTGAAGAACCAGAATAATCAGCTGTAGGCCTCCCAACGCAGCTTTCAGACCAATCTCAACAGGGACAGTCGGGGGTCTCGAGACAATAGAGACAACAGAGATAACAGGGAAGCAGGCACCTCCTTGGGGTAGAATTATGAGAGGGGGCAGAATTCCAATCAAAACATAGAAAGAAGACCTTCTCAGAGACAAAACCGCACATGGAACACCAGGCCCAACAACGGCGGTGTCCCCACGTCGTTCGATCAACCAACAGGCAATGACCGAACATCCATCGGTGTGTATTTGGCCGAGGCAGCTTTGTCCGGATGGTGCCGACTTCACAAAACTAGCAGGCATTCTGAGCTGGACTGCCCTGAGTTCCAGACAACTGCAGGAATCTTCTAAGTAGAAGTACAAAATGCCGTTGATAATGCCAACTGCAGGGACATCGTCCCATCGGAGCCCTACAATTCCTCATGTCTGGTGGTCAATCAGGCGCCGTTTCCACAGGGAGACCGCAACGAGCCCGAAGCCGAGCCCGCCCCCATCGAGGATGAGAAAGCGTAAGAGGTAAGCAACGAATCAAGTCTAGCTCAGCTTTTTGATTCGGTAGATAACGGTCCGATGGATGAAGAAGAGCCATTCGTCGATGAGGTCCACATGTTCCATCAACGGTCAAGTTCCTATTTCCTTAGGAATAGACAAGCCGGTGGACCCTTCACCACTTCTACTCCACTAAACAACTTCGCCACCTCGCCTGATCCAAATGTTAGTAATAACCCGGGGCTCCCTCATATACCCGCCCAATATCTCAATAGAAACCAAACCCAAAACCAACCGTAAGGTCAGCCCCAGAGCCAAACCCAAAATCGGCCTGGGCAAACCAAGAGTCAAACCCCTAGTTCTTCCATAGGCCAGGCCTTTAGCTCTGAAATCGAGCAAATGGGTGAGTACGTGGCGGAGGAGTTCAAGAAGGTCAAAATTAGTTTGTCGGCCTTCGAATTGCTCAAGGTTCCTGCCATGAGGCACGCCTTTTTCAGGGTTATGAATGGGACTCCCTCACCTAGCATGACACAAGAAACCCCGGCCAAGAGGGTAACCTTTGAGGAGCCCAGGAAAGAACAAGAGATACAGGACAACACCAGAAGAAGGAATCATATGCTCATCAATCAGTCGGCTGGCAGATACACTGAAAAGGAACCAGAGAGGGCTGGCAGACAGCCTCCCAAGGACCAGCAATTTAAACAGACCAAGGACACAGGCAGTGACAAGAACAAAGGCCAAATAGCTCAAATGGACACACCCGTGGGCATCCTCCAAGGGAGATCGGAAACTCCCCCGTTCCTGACTACTATTAGGGTCTTTGGCAAGAATTTGCACAACTGCCTGCTCAATTCAGGCGCGTCTGCCAACGTTATGCCCTTGGCCGTGTGCAAGGCTCTTGGCATCACCCCCACACCTTCAAAGAGAAAAGTCACCCAACTCGACAAAACAGAGATTAATATCGTGGGCGAAATAAATCGCATCCCCATGCAAATCACTGCGGACCCTCGGATACAGCAGGTTGTGGACATCCAAGTGGCAGACATACCTGATGCCTATGGAATTATTTTGGGGAGAGAGTTTACCAAGGCGCTGAACGGATACACCGCCACCGACTTGTCTCACATGTGGCTGCCGTGGAAGGGGCTGCCAAATCAGATTCGTATTGACCGTGAACCTCGGATGAAATATATGATCACAGAATACAATAATCTTAGCGAGGTGTTGTTCGTAGAGACTGACTTTGGGAATTACCGCCCTTTTGCTTAATAAAACGAGCTTGAGCTTCAGGAAAAATAGATAGATGAGGTATTGCTGGTATTATGTAGCCCCTCGGCGGGCTCCGAGCAAATGCCCCCAGATGAAGAAATGTTGGCAGAAGCTGATGACGAGCCGGTTCAAAGTGACGACTGGGGATTGCTCGATGGCTTCCAAGAGTTTATGGGAAAATGTGCAAGAAATCAGCTCAGCCTAGGAGCTAGGATGAATTTCCAAGACCTGTTATTGCCGAATTGGTGTAGGGTTCACAACGCTGCTCACTCCGAGTTCGACTATTGCTTATGCCAAGCAGTAGTGGAGCAGGTTAAGAAAACCGCTGCTCCTCCAACGGAAACACCAAAGGAGGCACCGCCCGGATCACCTGTTGGTTGTTGCCTCAACCAGGAAAGCCTTCCTAAGATCACTAGACCCGATGTCCAGCCAAAAAAGAACGAAGGCTCAATCAAACTTGAAGATAAGGAATCCTCTGAGTGCTGGACACTCCGGTTTGATGGATCAAAATCAAGACAGGGAGCTAGAGCGGGGAACGAGCTCATCAGTCCGACGGGTAAGACATTTCTTGCTGCCCATCGATTATAGTTTTATTACACCAATAACGTGGCAGAATACGAGGCCTTGGTCCTTGGCCTTCTTATGGCCTTGAGGAAGAATGTGAAGGTACTGCAAATCTTCGAGAATTCTGCACTTGTGGTTAAGCAGGTCAGGAGATTGTACTCATGCCATGATCGAAGACTCACCAACTATAGACATAGGGTGTGGGACCTCCTAGAGGGCCTAGATGCGGTCAACATACAGTTGATCCCTCATGCTCAGAATCGCACAGCTGATGCCTTGGCTCAAGCA
>VDFB02271358.1:624066863-624244110 GCA_007258455.2 Sequoia sempervirens | reverse complement strand
TAGCTCAAGGGCAGCCTCAAATCGTGGTTGTATTGCCAATACAGCCCCAAATCCCTGTTCTCCAGCAGCAAGTTCCACCTTCGCCTCCCCTCATGGCTTGGCTTGCGCATAACCCTTCGCCGATACACTTTGCTATTTACAATGATATGCCCAAGAATTCAGAGGGTTTTTGTTCAAAATTCCATCCACGTGATATGCAAAGAACAGCCGAAGAGCATATCAAGATATTCAAACGGGCGACAATGAAAATGTGGTAGGTCATGAGAGGGCATGCTTCTTTCCAAGAGATTCATTGGGGAGAAGAGGCTCTTACCGTACATCAATCTGCCGTGAGGGGATCGATCACCTCGTGGACCCTGATGAAGAATGCCTTCCTGCAAAAGTATAAGATTCCTGTCAACCCCGCTGACCTTTACTAGCAGTTCATGTCTATCAGAAGGGAGGTCAACGAACCCATTGGCTCCTTCAATGATCGCTTCCATCGAGCTCACATGAGGCTTCAGGATCCATACCTCCATAATGATGCGGCTGCTTTTCCGGTCTACTACGCAGCCTTGGATAACCTCATAGCGGCGTTGGTAAAAAGGATGCGCCCGCCGCCTGCCACCTTACTAACCGCCTATGCGGAAGCTGTCATTGCAAGTTCGGATTTGGGATAAAATATCTCAGGCCCACTGCCCTCTTTGGGACCCGTCGCCCACCCAATGCAAATTCAGGGGCTCAATCAGGCGTTTTCTCACCAAACTCCTCTCATGAACCAGGTGCCACAATTGTCTATGGTGCCGCATCCGGGGCAACCGTTGAATTATGCGCCTCCCGCAACATCTTACTTGCAGCCCCAGCAGCAGTACAGCTATTCTCAAATAGCTCCACAGCAGCAAGCATATTCCCAACAGCCCCAGGCGCCGTTGCACTTATCAGGACAAGACTTTCCTCCAGCATATCAAAATCAGCCGGCAGCCCCGCCTGCTTTTCTCCAAAATTCGGCCCCGTCGCCTGGAGGTGCGGCCGAGAAGGACAAGTTGGAGGAGCTAACCGAAATGATTAAGAAGATGTCCACAGAGATGATGCATTTGAAGAACCAGAATAATCAGCTGCGAGCCTCCCAACGCAGCTTTCAGGCCAATCTCAACAGGGACAGTCGGGAGTCTCGAGACAATAGAGACAACAGAGATAACAGGGAAGCAGGCACCTCGTCAGGCCAAAATTATGAGAGGGGGCAGAATTCCAATCAAAACACAGAAAGAAGACCTTCTCAGAGACAAAACCGCACATGGAACACCAGGCCCAACAACGGGGGTGTCCCCATGCCGTTCGATCAACCAGCAGGCAATGACCGACCATCCAGCGATGTGTATTTGGCCGAGGCAGCTTTGTCCGGATGGTGCCGACTTCACAAAACTAGCAGGCATTCTGAGCTGGACTGCCCTGAGTTCCAGACAGCTGCAGAAATCTTCCAAGTAGAAGTACAAAATGCCGTTGATAACGCCAACTGTAGGGACATCGTCCCATCGGAGCCTTACGATTCCTCATGTCTGGTGGTCAATTAGGCGCTGTTTCCGTGAGGAGACTGCAACGAGCCCGAAGCCGAGCCCGCCCCCATCGAGGATGAGAAAGCGTAAGAGGTAAGCAACGAATCAACTCTAGCTCAGCTTTTTGATTCGGTAGATAACGGTCTGATGGATGAAGAAGAGCCATTCGTCGATGAGGTCCACATGTTCCATCAACGGTCAAGTCCCTATTTCCTTAGGAATAGGCAAGCCGGTGGACCCTTCACCACTTCTACTCCGCCAAACAACTTCGCCACCCCGCCTGATCCAAATGCTAGCAATAACCCGAGGCTCCCTCATATACCCGCCCAATATCTCAACAGAAACCAACCCCAAAACCAACCGCAAGGCCAGCCCTAGAGCCAACCCCAAAATCCGACTGGGCAAACCAAGAGTCAAACCCCCAGTTCTTCCGTAGGCCAGGCCTTTAGCTCTGAAATCAAGCAAATGGGTGAGTATGTGGCGGAGGAGTTCAAGAAGGTCAAAATTAGTTTGTCGGCTTTCGAATTGCTCAAGGTTCCTGCCATAAGGCACGCCTTTTTCAGGGTTCTGAATGGGACTCCCTCACCTAGCACGACACAAGAAACCCCGGCCAAGAGGGTAACCTTTGAGGAGCCCAGGAAGGAACAAGAGATACAAGACAACACCGGAAGAAGGAATCATATGCCCATCAATCAGTCGGCTGGCAGATACACTGAAAAGGAACCAGAGACGGCTGGCAGACAGCCTCCCAAGGACTAGCAATTTAAACAGACTAAGGACACAGGCGGTGACAGGAACAGAGGCCAAATAGCTCAAATGGACACACCCGTGGGCATCCTCCAAGGGAGACCGGAAACTCCCCCGTTCCTGACTACTATTAGGGTCTTTGGCAAGAATTTGCACAACTGCCTGCTTGATTCAGGCGCGTCTGCCAATGTTATGCCATTGGCCGTGTGCAAGGCTCTTGGCATCACCCCCACGCCTTCAAAGAGAAAAGTCACCCAACCCGACAAAACAGAGATTAATATCGTGGGTGAAATAAATCGCATCCCCATGCAAATCGTTGCGGACCCTCGGATACAGCAGGTTGTGGACATCCAAGTGGCAGACATACCTGATGCCTATGGAATCATTCTGGGAAGAGAGTTCACCAAGGCGCTGAACGGATACACCGCCACTGACTTGTCTCACATGTGGCTGCCGTGGAAGGGGCTGCCAAACCAGATTCGTATTGACCGTGAACCTCAGATGAAATATATGATCACAGAATACAATAATCTTAGCGAGGTGCTGTTCGCAGAGACTGACTTGGGGAATTACCACCCTTTTGCTTACCAAAACGAGCTTGAGCTTCAGGAAGAATGGATAGATGAAGTATTGCTAGTATTATGTAGCCCCTCGGCGGGCTCTGAGCAAATGCCCCCAGATGAAGAAATGTTGGCAGAAGCTGATGACGAGCCGGTTTAAAGTGATGACTAGGGATTGCTCGATGGCTTCCAAGAGTTTATGGGAAAGTGCGCAAGAGATCAGCTCAGCCTAGGAGCTAGGATGAATTTCCAAGACCTGTTATTGCCGAATTGGTGTAGGGTTCACAACGCTGCTCACTCCGAGTTCGACTGTTGCTTGTGCCAAGCAGCAGTGGAGCAGGTTAAGAAAACCGCTGCTCCTTCGACGGAAACACCAAAGGAGGCACCGCCCGGATCACCTGCTGGTTGTTGCCTCAACCAGGAAAGCCTTCCTAAGATCACTAGACCTGATGTCCAGCCAAAAGAGAACGAAGGCTCAATCAAACCCGAGAATAAGGAATCCTCCGAGTGTTGGACGCTCCGGTTTGATGGATCAAAATCAAGACAGGGAGTTGGAGCGGGGATCGAGCTCATCAGTCTGACGGGTAAGACATTTCTTGCTGCCCATCGATTACAGTTTTATTGCACCAATAACGTGGCAGAATACGAGGCCTTGGTCCTTGGCCTTCTTATGGCCTTGAGGAAGAATGTGAAAGTACTGCAAATCTTCGAGGATTCTGCACTTGTGGTTAAGCAGGTCAGGAGATTGTACTCATGCCATGATCGAAGACTCACCAACTATAGACACAGGGTGTGGGACCTCCTAGAGGGCCTAGATACAGTCAACATACAGCTGATCCCTCGTGCTCAGAATCGCACAGCCAATGCCTTGGCTCAAGCAGCCAGCACATTACAGCCCCTCTCTTTGTCAGGGCTTAAGAAGTTCATTGCTGAGCTGACATCTACGCCATCAGTCCTGAACAATGTCACCCACATGCAGGTCTTTAATGATGATAAGCATATACTCCAGTTCATCACAAGCTCTGACGTCTTTGCTGCCCAAATAATCGATGAAGCTGATCTGCAGGAAGCTGAATTGGACATAGAAGGGGTTATCAATCTGAAAACCAACACGATCCCTGGAGGGATGGTTCAGCTGGAGCGTGTATTTGACCTGGATCAAATTAGGGATCAGGATCGGCAAATGAAGAAGGAGACTATAAGCAGCTAGTGCAATGTTCACAACTTGGGAACGACCGAGGATATCAAGAATGTTTTTATTGGAAAGGTATGCACGCCCAAAGAGAAGAGGGGAATCACGGATGCCTTGCGCAGATATCCTGACATGGTGGCATGGAGTTACGAAGACTTGAAAACATACGACACATCGGTCATCACGCATACCATCCCTCTAAAGACTGAGGTGAGGCCCTTCCGTCAGCGGCAGTGCCCTATTAATGCCCTGCTAGAACCTATTGTTTACAAGGAGGTGCAAAAATCACTTTCAGTAAGGATCATCTTTCCCGTTAGGCATTCTACGTGGGTGGCTAACTTGGTCCCAGTCAGGAAAAAGAATGGAGAGATCAGATTGTGCGTGGATTTCTGTAATCTCAACCGTGCCTCAGAAAAGGATAACTATCCAGTGCCCTCACTGGATGAAGTGCTGCAAATTGTCAATGGCTCCCAGATGATGTCGTTCCTCGACGGATACTCCGGGTATAATCAAGTAATGGTACAATACGAGGATCGCCATAAGACTGCGTTCACCACTAAGTGGGGAACATTCGCGTACAGGAGAATGCCGTTTGGGCTCATCAACACCGGCGCCACTTTCCAACGCGCCATGGATATCGCTTTCAAGGACCTGATCGATAAATGTATAATCATCTATATGGATGATCTGACCGTATTCTCCAAGAAGCGAGGTGATCACGTCTCCGACCTATGCAAATTATTTCAGAGATGCCGGGAATTCAGGGTTTCTCTCAACCCCAAGAAGTGCATTTTTGGAGTGACCGAAGGCAGACTACTCGGGCACATCATCTCAGAGCAGGGAATCTCCATTGATCCTGAGTGCATCGAGTCACTACTCAAGATTCAGCCCCCGGGCAGCAAGAAGGAATTAAAGTCTTTCTTCGGAAAGATTAATTTCGTCCAGAAATTCATTACCGGCTTCGTGGAAATAGTCAAACCTCTCAATGCCATGCTCAAGCAGGACGCTAAAGTTGAATGGACGCCAGAGGCTAAACAATCCTTTGAGGAGATCAAAAGAGCCATTGCTGAGGCGCCTGTGTTGGTCAGTCCAGATTATTTGAAGCCGTTCTACATTTATTCATTCGCTTCGGAGCATTCGTGTGCCAGTATGTTGACCCAAAAGGATGACAAAGGAAATGAGCATCCGATCACCTTCATGAGTGCACCCTTCAAGGATGCTGAATTGCATTACCACAACATAGAAAAGCAGGCGTACGCTCTCGTCAGGGGAGTAAAGAAATTCAGACACTACATTCTACGCAACAAGGTGTTTGCAATCATCCCTTACCCAGCAGTCAAAACGCTTCTCATGCAAAACGAGTTGGGCAAATAGAGGGCCAAGTGGGTCACTCTGCTCCAAGAATATGATATGGAGATCCAACCAATGAAATTGGTACGAGGACAGGCACTCACCCGCACAATGGCCAAAACAGCAACAGAGGCCGGACCTGAACTCACGGTGCAGCAATATCAGCTTGAAGATGTCTCCCCGGGAGAGTGGTATCAAGACGTCATTTATTTTCTGCTTAATCATAAGTGTCCGTCACATTTGTAAGGAGTTCAGAAGAGGGCCCTCAGATTGAAAAGCAACGGTTATATGTTACAAGGGTCCATTCTCTATAAGAAGAATCATGAGGGTGTTTATCTAAGATGCCTCAGCAAGGAGGAAGCGGAACATGTTTTGAGGGAGTTTCACGATAAGTTTGGTACAGGCCATGGATCGGGTTCTTCTACGACCCATCAGATATTAAGGGCAGGGTACTACTGGCCAACTGTCTTCAAAGATGCCCATGGCCATGTCCGTTCATGCCATACGTGCCAGACCGCTGCCACCAGGGAGAGGAATGATGCTATCCCACTACAGCCCGTGTTGGAGGTAAGGCCTTTTGCACAGTGGGGTCTCGACTTCATCAGTCCGGTAAGCCCTCCATCATCTGCGGGACACAGGTACATTCTAACCGCTACTGATTATTGTACTAGATGGACGGAAGCAATAGTTTGTAAGCATTGTACAACTGAAGTAGTTACTGATTTCTTAGAAAGTTTTATTTTAAATCACTTTAGTTGTCCGTATGCTCTAGTATGTGACAATGGACCTGCCTTCGCTTCTTTAAAATTTGCTAGCTAGGCGTTTGACTATGGGATTGCCCTCAAATTTTCATCTAATTACTACCCTTAGGGCAATGGCCTTGCCGAATCCACGAATAAGAATTTGATTATCGTGATCAAAAGGCTGCTAGATAGGAATCCCAAGGATTGGCATACCCAGCTCCGTTTCGCCCTTTGGGTCGATCGCACCCGCCATAAGGCTGCCCTTGGTGATTCCCCGTTTCACCTTGTCTATGGTCTTGAGCCAATATTCCCCATCCACCTAAAAATTTTGACTCTTCAATTCATCAACGACTTTTATGAAGGGGGAGATCATAGGGAGGCTCGTTTAGCTGAACTTTTACATTTAGAGGAAGTCCGAGACCGCGCAATAGAAAATTTTGCCAAGCATCAGGGCGTAGTAAAGAGATGGTTCGACCGCCGAGCCAAAATCAAGGCCTTTAGGATTGCAGATTTGGTCCTATATTGGGACAAGGCCCACGAAATGAAAAGGGGACACAATAAATTCGACAAGCTCTGGCTTGGCCCCTTTCAGATAGCTAAGATTTTGGGAGATAATGCCTTCCGTTTGAAAAACTTGACCGGTGAAAACGTCCTGTTGCCAGTCAACGGGCAGCACCTGAAGCATTACTTCCAAGCTTGAGCTCTTTTGAGCTCTTCGCTGTAAATACCTGTGCATAAGTTAGATTAGTTGCTTTCTTGTTTGTTGCATTTTTCTCACGTCGTTGTTTGCTTTCTCCCTCCTGGCAGTTTTGTGTGGGGAGAGGTTTCCCGCTCCTTTGTGGTGGCTGTGCTTGCCTAACAAGCGGTTCACTCCGTTGTCCATTCTTCGTGTTCTCTGGCTAAACATTCACTCTAGACTATCGATCTTTGCAGAGCTATCCGTGAATGATTTCTCTGTCTGAATTCTGCTCAGAACTTGACCCTTCGCTGGATCTTCTTACCCACATCTCGGATCTCGCACCAATTACATAATAATAAATTCTGAAGGACTGTGCTGTGGTTATCACGACACCCAAGTAAGTGAAAAATCTTAAGTCTACTCCAGTGACCACTGCAGTCTCAAACCCATTGTAGGCTTCAATGCCTACCCCGTCAAGCTGAATGGTAAAAGAGAAATGGAATATCAAAGTAAAAGGAAGAGAAAAGAAACTCTGAAAAAGGAAAATAAATGACCGTATGGGTGTTCGGATAACTCTACCGGGGCTATGGATGCCTGGCCGGCAGTAGAGCAATATCAATGAGATTGTAGCGACAACTCCGCTGGGGCTATGGACACCTGACTAGCAGCGGGGCAATGTCCAGGTTACTTTTGGTGTTAGGCAACTTACGTAGCTCACTTGGTTCGAGTAATAACCCTGGTTACTATCCCTAGGAAATGAATGAATTCACTCCACACACACTTTCGAGATGTCATGTAAGCTGACCCAATTAAAGATCTTGTTCTCCCTGATTCATCCTCGGAAGCCACTCCTAGTCTGCGAAACCAGAGATTTTGGGTCATGAATGAATATTTATCCCTAGAACGCTCCGGAGCGTTCTCCAGCAGAGTCGCCATTTGTTGTGCTCTTAGCACACACACCCCGTTCGAAATGGGGACCCTCTTTTCTTTTGCCGTGTCGGGTCCTTTGGGGCTGCCTCGTTTTCCGTGCCCCTCTTTTTTGACTTTCCGTCTGGCCGATCTTGCCCTAAAAAGTTTCGTTCTAACATCGGCCATGGTTCCCCTTTTTGTTTTCCTGCCCTCCAGGGGCTTGTGTGTTCCTTAAGGCCTTTCGGGCTCTGGGGCGGCCCTGGGTGCCTTCGGGCCCGGGCCTCCGGGGTTCTCCTTTCGGGTTTCCCTCCTGCTTTTGGTGCTATGGCGGCCGTTGTCGCGCATCCTTCCACCCTCCGGAGTCCGCCCGACTATTGGCCATTCGTTGCTATTCGGGGATTTCCCGGCTGGTATCCGCTCCTTCGGGCCCCGGGAGCCGGAAGTCCGCCTCCGGACTTCCACCCCATGATTGCCGCCCGCGACGGCCATAACCCGGCGGCCGTCGGGGCGCGTCGACCCACCTTCCGGGTCCCGTGGTCCGTTTCACCGCCGCCATTCAAACAATGTGCAAAATGTAAACGGCGGCAAACTCTTCGCTGTACCCCGCCTTACGGGACCCGGCCGCTCCGTCGCCGCCGCTTTCCAAGGTCGCCAAAACTTATACGGCGGCCGTTGTCGCGCAACCTCCCGCCCGCCAGATCCTGAGGCCCTCGTTGCCGCCGCCGGCTCGAATTTGAATCTCAACGACTTTTGGCATGGACGTACAATGCATTTAATGCGGCATTAATGAGCGGTTGGGTATATAAACTGTGGTCCCCAATTTCATTATTAACTTTGCGAATTGAACGAATTGGAGCAACGACGGAATTGGAGCCCACTGCAATCACCCTCGTCACGATCGAACTCAACATCGTTCCGACAACTCCTGGTGCATCCCATCATCGTCCCGCTTAGCGAGTTGGAGGTAGGCCATCCTCGTTCGCTCTCCTATTATTTTTGATCATTTTGAGGATTTAAATAAATTGAGCAACCGAATCTAATTGCATAAAATGAACACCCTTTGCGTTGCGCCCCAAACCCACATCCTCAAATTTTCTGGAGCCCCGTCGGAGTCGCAATTTTCGTCTCCCGGGACTTGTCCGTGTCGCGGGTGTTCTTCGCACAGTGCGAAGAACACCGCCGGGCCCAAGACCCTCCGTCGCCGTCCAGATCAGAGCCACGAACCCATCCGGCGGAGGTCGGCCCTTCCGGGCCTGGGCCTCCGGGTTTCCCGTCCCGGGCTGCCGCCCTTAACTTTCCGCCGTTTAAAATAAAGGTCTTCCGGCTAAATCCTGTTTTCGCGTTCCCCGGAGCCTTCGGGCCCGGCCGTCTGGAGTTCCGTCCCGGAACTCCGTGACGGTTCTGCCGCTGCTCCCGGCGGAACCCTGCCGGCCGCCCGATCTTCGGGCTCCTGGATGTCCTTGGCCGCCGCCGTCGCCCTAACTTTATTCGATCACGGCGACCTCCTCTGCAGATCCTTCCGCCTTCCGGGTTCCGGTCTCCCCGACGCCGCCGCTGCTCAGATCATTGCTGAAATCCTCGCGGCGGTCGTGCTGCCCTGTCTTTCTGACCCCGGGCCCCGTCGTCCCTTTCACCGCCGCCGTTATCACCATTGCAAACATCATACGGCGGCCGTCAGGGGGCGTCAGCCCGCCTTCCGGCGTCCGGCCCATCCTTCGCCGCCGCTGTGCAAATCATCATCAGGAAGGTTCCGTGGCCTGTCCCTCGCGCCGTCCCGCCTTCTGGGATCCAGTAGTCTGCTCGCCGCCGCCGTTCGAAACGATCAAAACTTGCACGGCGGTCGTCCGCTAGCGGCCTCCCAGCCTCCGGGCCCCGTTGCCCCGAATGCCGTCCGGTACAAACTGTTAAAATAAACCTAATGCGGCCGTCCCTTTTACCTCCCGGGATCCAGCCTCCGGACTTCTGCCGCTGGACTTCTGCCTTACGTATGCCGCCGCTGGCTTCCTTTGCTAGGCTGCCTTCCGGCCTGAAACCTCCGGAGCTCCTCAAATCGATCCAAATCAATCCAAATTGAAAATCTAACTTCGACCCACGTCCTAAAACATGTCGTTCTCCATCATGGACCCCTTGGAACATGAACATTTGGCCAGCGAATATCTCTGAGGGCTTTCTTTCATGTTTTCCCTTCTTGACAGCATTTCTGCCAGGGAAGTCCGGCCCTCCGGTCCCGGATTGCCCAATTGCTCTTAAATGAAATCAATATCGTCTAAGGGTTAAACTTATGATGTATTTAAATGATTATTTGGATGATATGCTCGATACGGACTAACATTAACGTTTTCAGTGTTTTCTTGTGCTAACTTCGCCCTTTGCCTACAGGATATATGGAATCAGCTGCAGGAACTTCAGGGGCCTCTATCGAAAAGGACAAGGGTAAGAAATCCGGAAGGGCCGCCCGTGGGAAAGACGACAAAGACTAAATGAAGTTCCAATTTCAGGGTGAACCGCTCCAGTCAAAGGTGTCGACTGACTGGAAAGAGATCTCGGACACCAACATAGGCCAGGTGGACATAGATGAGTTCACCCAGAGGGTCAAGGTCTACCCTAAGACAAAGAATGCACGATTGATACGCCAAAGCGGAATCGCTAAAGCTGCTGGCTTCCCGCCGTCTCTAATAGCCCCTGAGCTGGTAATGGCCTGCCGAGAAGCCTATCAGACGGATACCCGGACAATCGTAGACAAAGAAGGGAATATCCTTGCCGACATGTCTGCGGAAGGAATTAGAAAAACATTCCACATTCCGACATTCCCACATATGCAAATCCCCACTTTAGAGCAGTGTCAGGTGGCATGGGATGCCAGTCCATTGAACATCAAGAAGTCAATCAACATTTACTGGTTGAAGGAGAAGCGGGGCAGCGCTGCAAAGGTTCCCCAAGAGCTGTTCCGCAGCGATTTTCAAGAGGACTATCACGACTTGGTAACTATGCTAAGCCGAGTCATGGGCCTCCTAGCAGCCGCCTACTTCTAGGAGTGGATGGCTTACTACATTGAGTAGATCATACGAGGAAATGAAGATGTGGAAACCAAGAGCTCGTTTGACTGGGGGGTATCATCAGCAACTACTTCCACGAGCAGTTCGTAAATGTTAAGAAGAGCAACAAGTTTTATATGACCTCGTACCTGGTGTACTCGTTGGCGGATAAGAGGCAATATAGTGGGCTCTTCATGGTGCCGAATGGAGATCACAAATGAGGGCTTAAGCCTTTTGACAGGTACCCTCAGCTACAATACCGCTACTTCAAAAAGGAGTACCGCCGGATCAATGATGCTTTCATAGGCCATATTATCAGACTGATAGCTGGGGACTTTGAGAGAAGGGTGTCTCACAGTGCCAGGGCACTCCTGAGGGAGTATGCCTTCCTATACATTCAGTTCCCTAAATTTACTTACATCTGTGCCCAGGGATTCATGGAACAGCCGAACAAGCTACCCAGATACCCAAATGATAGGATTATTCTCCTGGAGCTTTCCCGGCAACTCCAACATATTCAGGTAGTTTTCAGCCAGAAGCATGTAGCAAGGATCCCTTATCCCATGATCCTCGGCCAGGGCCAGTATCGGCTGCAAACATCTCAATGCGTCGGTAACTCAGAAAAGGAACTCAAGGAGTACAACCTTGAGTGGTACACGGCTTGCCCACGAATGGATCCCCACGACCACGTCAGGAAGGCGCTAGGGCCAGCATACGCCCACCTGTACCATGTTGAAGATTTCTGGGTAGATTGTAAAGATGATAAGGAGGTCCGCCAGAGACACTACATGCGGATGACGGTGCAGTTCTTGAGAAGAGTACAGCTGTTTCCGGTGCCAGACCAGCTAGAGGAAGATGAATCCACACTGGTGCACCCGAGATACCCTGCGGTTGCCGACCTGGCGATCCCCTCCATCGACTGGGATGAACAAGAGGTCGAGGACCTGGATACCATCACCCAGCCAATCATAACTCGCACCAAGGAGTGGGTTGGTGGGCAGGTGGAACAACTAAAGCAACAAGGGGTAACTCTTACATATGAGGCACTCAAAAGTGGGCCGAGCGCCACGGAGGACGTTGCTGCCTCCCCATCAGCTGGTGAGACTTCCAAGTCTCCCCCCATCACCAGGTCCGAGAAGAGGAAAGAAGCAGAAACAATGCAGTCCAGGGGCCCCAAAGAACAAACAACAAAGGATACGGGAGGGTCATCTCCCAAGAGGCTCAAAAGGACAGTAGTCACGACGGAGACACAGACTCCATTGCTCCTTCCTCCCCCGGCTGGTGTGCTACCCACCTCTCAGACCGCGGCCGCATCATCTCCCCAAGCGGTGGACATTTCCATTCACCTTGCTTCTTCACCTCTAGCTGGATCCGTAATCAATATTGACTCCTCTAGCATGACCACTTCCCCTTCCTCTGCTGCTGACATGTCCCCCATCACCTTGCTACCTTTGGCAACAATACCATCACCTGTTCCCCTTTCTAGCATGCCCGAGGCCATTACACGGCACCTGCAAAGTCTTCCCCCCAAGCTCTCGCAACTTTTAATGGATCCTGCTCTCCAAGCAGCCTTGGCCCAAGCACTCGCAACAGCTCAGCCTTCGCAACCGCCAACAGGGCCTCCAACCATGGAGGCCACCATGTAGATTTCAAAAGAGTTAGAAGAACAAGAACGAGAGGCTTCGAAGTCTGTGGAGGAGGAGGCCGATGACTGTTACGAGCAACCCGAATACAAGCGCAGAACCATTGACAAGGTTGCTTATGAAGAGGAAGAGACGGGCTCCTCCGAGGGCAGGGATGAAGGGGATGGCTCGGGAGATAAAGAGATTGTCCAAACTTTTGATGAGGACATCGAGGAAGAGTCGGCTCAGCAGCCGGGTGAAGAGGGGCAGCCACCGGAGGAGCAGCCCAAACATGCCATCACTGAGGCTGAGTTCCATGTTGTGAAGAGCCCCAGAGCCGAGGCTGTCAAAGAAAAGGAAGAAGAGGTAGCGGGAAAGGAAGATCCCACTCAGCTATTGACTACTAGGGCACCCGTCAAAAGCCTCATATTCTATCAAGACTCTGACGAAGAGGAGGATGCTGCCAGAGAGGGGGAAGGACTTGAAAAGGAAAAGGAGGCAGAAGTCTTGCCCCTGACTGAGACAGGTGAGGGCAGCCATGAGGCACCCAAGGACAAGGCTGCCATGCCCAACTGGCTGGAGAAGCAATTTGAAAAGACCACTCCTATCCTAAGTGACCTAAGGTCAAGATTGGAGGCCATCTTGGCTCGATCTCTAGCCACACCAAAGAAGGAGAAGAAGCCTAAGGTCCGTTCCAAGGTAACCATGGACGCTTCTGGCTCCCGAGCAGCACAAGTGGCAACGCCAACTGTTGGCCAGGCCAGAGTAAGCTATAATATCTCCACCATCGACCTAGGGACGGCCACCAGGGAACAAAAAGTTGGACATCTTGAGGAGTCAGTGGCTACGGTAGTGCACCTGATTAAGCAGGATAAGATCACCAAGGACGAACTAAAGGCACAGGTTGCTGCCCTAACTGACTACATCCAACAATGGTCTACAATCGACGACCTCCCCACTACCTCCACGGTCGCGCCACAGCTGCTCTCCAAGGAACAAATAGATAAGCTGGAAAAGAGGAAAAATATAGAGAAGACCACGGAGGACTAGTTCCAGCAGGTTAGAAAGGTCGGAAACATAGGGATCGACTTGGCCGTGCAGATAGCCAACAAGTTCCTGGACCTAGTTCAGTCCCTGGAAAGCACAAGAAAGCTCTGCACTGACTTCCTTGCTATCTACAACTCTACCTTCCTGAAGGTTGAGGGCATCCTCTGAATGCCAGAAAGCACGTGGGAAGAGAAACTGGAATTGAAGAAGGAGGATCACTGGTTGGTGGACATATGGCGCAGGGACCTCATCAATCGAAGGGAGCGGATGGAGCAGATCCAGAGTAGGGTGGATCCAGATATTGCATGGATTAAGGAGATCCGAGCAGAATGCACCGAGTACCTCAAGCTAATGACGGGCCATGATATTCCCACGGTGCAATTAGATGCAGGAAAGGTCGGGTCATATTTTGAGGAAAGGATGAAGGACGGGACAGCTGGAGATACCACAACAAACTTCTTGAGTTTCGCTGCCTGTGCCTTCAATAGATCAGAGCTCTTCAGGGATCAGGGCTCAAAGTATGACGAGGACTGCAAGCGGCTGGAAGAGAATGCTAAAGAATGGAGCTACCAGGCATTGAGATGCGAAATCCTCGAGGTAGACAAGCTCCAGGTCGTAATCCTCAAGCATATTGAACACGCAGCCTCTGAGGAGCAACCAGACAGCCCAGCCAAGGAAGAAGACCTCCCAGAAAGGTAGCTATAGCCAAAGAAACAACAATCAACTATAGGACGAAAATGCAAATAGTGTCATCCACTAGATGACAAAATAGGGAAAAGACAAAACATGTTTTTTAATTATAAATCTATTTGGGGGTAGGTGAAACCCTAATTTGTAATGAATCGTGGCCACACAATGGAAGTGAATCTTGGCCATTCATTTGATTTTGGAAAAGCTATAAATAGAGCACTCCCCTCATTTGTAAAGAGAGAGTTGAGTTGTTGTAAAGACATGCTGCTGAAATATATGAGAAATAGCATTGACTTGGTGCATTTCCTTGTGTTCTCTCATGTTAATTGATTCATTTCTCCAATCTTAGATGTTAGCTTAGATCTCTTTGCTATTTAGTTAGCTGTTCATGTTATTTGGATAATCTTAAGAATGCTGTTGGCTGTTCATGAAAATTCTTGCTTTGTTGATAACTCCTTAGTCCATACTTTTTGCTGTTTGCTGAAGGTAGACACCTTTGCAAAGTTAGCTTGGACCTGATTTAAGCTGCCTCAAACACTTATCTTTAGTTCATGCATGTATGTGGTGGATGAAGGATAAAAATCTGCAGCCCTTAGAAGATTGCACAACTCCCATGATATTGTGAAATTCCTGGTTAAGTGGGAGATTGTTTGAAGGAATTGTCCATTGCAGGGACTCCATTATCACTGTTCACAGCAAGCTTTAGGCTTAGGAACTTTTCTTCTCCTTCGCTCTTTTTCAATTTCTTTAGGAATTGAACAACACCAAGGTTCATTATACCTTATAAAGCTAAATCTAACAACTAGATGGAGTTCGAGATTGCTGTTTGAACCTATAGCCAACACCTGAATGCTTTCATGCTAAGAACTCCCTTTTTGAAGATCCTACTTCGTGTTTCACATCCACACTTTGTATTCCCGTAAGGCCGCCTTGTGATTCCAGCAAATCACATCAACTATTGAGGTATCTAAGCACTGTCATGACCTGACACCCGAGAGACCTTGGGATAGTGTTCTGTAACTCGATTGTGGGAGATTGTCTTTCAAGAGAGGTAGTGCATTTACGCACTGCCTGTGTTGAGAAGTGCATAAAAACACCATCAATAGAAAGCATGAGGAATATAACCCAAAAAACATTTATCATGATTCTAACTTAGAAGATTTAACATTTTCCTAATCTTTAACGCAACATATTAGAGGAAATTTTCTGTATAAATAATGATATTCAAAATTGTCAACTTGGATGAAGATCTTTTATTACTTCGGGCTTTCATGGAAATGTTCACATGGCATGCAATAATAAGGGGTGATGACGAGCTAGATTGTAATCGGGTTGATGGTACTTTGTTTGAAGTCCGTAAGGGGAGGCATCCAAAAATCATTGCTAATCTCTGTCATATTTCCATAGCCACACAGATTGTGGGAACTTATCTCTCCTTCTCAAGGTTTCTACTCATGGTTTGCAAGGTTCTCAATCTTTTGTCTTCTATAAATTCTAGAGCTATGGGTGGCGATAGGAACCGTGCGAAAGCATTTTCCCATGACTCTATGAAGAAGATGAAGGAGGTTTGGCATATTCTGGAGAAAGGTGGGCTAACACCTTATCTAGAAAGGTTGCATGGAAACAACTTGCAGGTGACTATTGTGTTTGCTAAAGCATGGAATAACAAGGTATTGAAATTGGGGGATATAGAGTTTGATGTGAATGAAGATTTCATTGCTAATATTATTGGGCTTTTGACTAGAGGTAAGAAGGTATGTAGGGATAAGAAGGAGTCAAAAGATGCAATGGAGGTTTTTTTCAAGGACAATAAAGCTCAAGATCTTAAGCCGGCTAAGAGTGGAGGGCATCAAAGGAGCTCTCTCAAAGCGCTCTAGGGGGATGTGGCCAAGGAGTTGATGTAATATATAACCCTCAAGGGTTGATTCTCAGTGGTAAATGCATATCACTTTGTTCTCCTTCATCACTTTCACCATAAAAAGAAAATTTCATTTCCTTTTTATCTTCTGGTGTCTTTGGAATCTAGGTTGAAGGATCACAAAAGGAATCCAAAAAACCTTGTTTTGCATGTGGGGCTCATCTTGTTGATTACTGACTATGCTAAATACTTTGAGGTTGTCAAACCGCTTGCTACCCCTAAGGGTAAGCAAATTAAATTGGCTGAGGAATATGATACGGTTTCAAAAGAAGAGATGGGTAGAAAGGAAGGGAAGAAGAGGAAATTGGTTCTCCAGGAGGAGTTTGAAACTGAGGATGAAATTGATTATGTCACAGACTCCCAAGCTTCCTTAGATGTTCCCTCGTAGCCTCCAGAAGTGTCTGGTAAAGGAAGTTTGGGTCTTATTATGAAGGGTTATGAGATTGGTAGCAAGAAAAAAGTTGATGTTAAGTTGATTAATGTGGAAGGCCTCGATTTGAGTCAGAAGTAAAAAGTTGAAGAGGGTTCCCCTCCATCCCCTGTTATGTAGAACAAGAGAAAGAAGGACCAAGAGGATGGTAGTAACAAGGTGGCTATTAGGTCTATGAGCCAATTGCTAGAAATGCAAGTGGACTCTCTCTTGAAGGATGTTGGCGGGAAGATTGTTGTGGAGTCCCTAGGTGTGGATGTGGTGAAAATGAATAGGAGATAGATTGTTGCTGATTTTATTACTGATTCGATCCGTAAGCTTCTATTACCAATTCCAAGTAGTAAAGGTAAGCAAATTTGTGTTAGTCAGGATAAAGTTAGCTCTTTTGAGGAGGATACTGTTGTGAGTAAGGATGCGTTTAATTTTGATCGTGAGGAAATCTTTGATGTTCTGGGGTTCGCTAAGGAGAGTTCTATCTCTCTGTTTAAATTGTTCAAGTGGGTGTTTCATGAACTTAATATGATAAATGTTTGGGTTCATGGGGCTGTGAGTAAGGTGGGTGATTCATCGACTTAGATTCAAATTGATGAGTTCTTTAAATCTTTAAAAACTAGTGTTGAGAAAACCCTGAACATGAAGTAGATGTTAGAGCTTAGAATTTTGACCCTTGAAGACCAAATGGAAAGGCTTAGTGCTAACTTGGAGAAGGGTGGGGAAGGGAATAAATCTTTCAAGCTTGAATCTATTGGCATTTCCCACTCTGTGATTATGGCCAATAAGAGCAAGGAGATGGTTCCTGGTGGGGCTACTGATGCTGCTGGTAGGCCTGTGGAGGAAGATGTGACTGTTGATAAGGGTGGTGATGGGTTGAATTTTTTGATTGGTGAGGTTAATTGGGGTGGTCCTAGTGCATGTACGCATAATAAGACCAAGATGCAGGGTGGTGCACCTCCTAAGTAAACATTTGAAGTAATGGATGACCTTCAAAATTATGGGACGAGTGACATGGAGGCTATTGATATCCTAAAAAACATGTAGTGTTGCTATTTTGTTCTAGTGTTTAGGTTGTTGATGCACTGATGGCATTTTGTTTTTTGGATGCTATGTGCTGATTGTTGTTATCTTTTGATACACTTGTTCCTTTTTGTAAAGGGTTTTGGGACCCCTTCAAAACCTGATTTACCTCAAATAAAAAATAGATTCTAAAACAATAACTTATATTATTATCTCAGTCATTCTTGTATTCCCACTTATTCATATTATAATTAATATAAACATCAAGTAAGTTTATTCAAGTAATTTTGAATCTTACAACCAAGATGTAATTTAATTTTTCATTATCCTATTCAATGGTTTTACCTCCACGAATGTTTAAATATTTCTCTCTTTGCACAAACCTTATAACTAAAAAAATTATGCTGTTACTCAGTAGTTTTACCTATGGATTTTTTTTTAATATATATATCATCTATATTATCTGATGTTAGAGTCTTAACATTTCCTTTCAAAGAGATACTCTAAATTGTGAAATGAATTTTAAAATTTATCTTAATTTAATAACTCAATGCAATATATTAGATGCATATAAGAACTAAATTAAGGGGTTGTTTCATTGTTTACAAACATAAGTGTTACTCACATATACAATGGTATTAAGTAGAGCTACAAAACTATTTTCACAATACTTTTGAGTTGCTGCAATTGTTGTTTCCCAGTATGATATTTTGTAAGCTAATTTTCTCAGTAATATGTAGGAGTTTTGCTAAAAGTTATATGCTGGAATTTTTTTTAGAGTATTTAGCTTGGATTTTTCTAAATATTATAATATTTTTAATCTCTCTTTAAATATCTATGTGACATTATTCTTACTATTGTAATCGTCTATTCCTAGATAGTTATGTTTAAATAAAAGGTTTGGCCTTTGCATCAATAGATGACTTATGGCAGAAAAATATGCAATAAAAATATTTTGACAAAACAAAAGATTCTAGGTAAAATATCATTTAACTGCATTGAATCTTAAACTTTGAAGGTAGGGTAAGTCAGACTAAAGGTTCATTAGTCTACAATCATGCTAATGTTTCTACAGGAAGTGTGGAACTTAGAGGCATTCCTCCCTCCTTCGTGTTGAACTACAATTTCCTACTTTAGCATCCTATCCTCACGCCAAGCTTCCACATTTGAGTTTCTAAGTTTTCTAATAAAATTTGTTATCAATTCATTTACATTTTATCTGCCATTATGTATGACATGCAAAGTAGGAAATTAGAGTATGCAAGTCAAGGGATTTATTAACATAATCCTTTGCATGTTTAAGAAGGCTATCTTATAGGTTGAGGGAGGTCCATTTCAAGAATAAAAGAAAAAGGTGAGCACGTGCAAATTGAAGAACCTGAGCATACACGTATTTATATTTTCAAAATAGGACTAAATTTTGCTAATAGATAACCACAAATATAAATGTTCCTTATTATGGATAGCAGTATCAAAGAATGATAATTTATAGTTCACAAGAAATAACATAAGTAAATTCTTCTTTAGTTGTTTAGAAACTACCTGAATTAAGCTCAAAATATTCAGCAATTTCTTTCAAGAACTTACATGATCTAGCCCTTCATGAGCATTTTTAGTGATGAGAAATAAGTGTCCTTATTTTCTGGCTAAGCCAAGAATAACAATGATGGGAGTGTAGTGTGATTTGGAGGTTGATCCCTCAATATATTAGAACTCTGGATTTCTCCTTGTCCTTGTTCTTGAGATATAGAAAAAATTTAACTCTTACACTAAACTGGAAGTATCATACTAAAAGAGAATCATTGTACCCAAAAAAAATAAAAACAAAGGATAATGGATTTTCTCAAGATATTGAGTGAACAACAATGTTGGAATTAGTGTTTTGTATAAAATATCCCACAAAAAATATGTTACAATAATCTCTATATAAAGATATTTGACGATAGTGATCCGATTGTAAAGAAATTCTAGGAAAACCCAAGAAAGAAAAGTAAAGAAAAATGCTTTAACACTAAGACTATCACCTAGAGATAACTACACATGTTTGCAATTTTATTATTACTTTAAAAAAAACTTAATAAAAAAACATAAAAAAATCCAAATAATAGATAAGATTATTCACAAATATCTTCAGTTCTTGTATATCACAACTATGTTCTCCTCATGTTTCCCCTTCCATTATGCATGCCTAAAGCGTAGTTTTTTGTTAATAACTTTACCTCACTTTTTGTCTCATTCCCATTTTGGTGCTAACAATATAACTCAATTAAATTTAAATACTATTTAAAAAATATAAATATATTATTATCCATGCCATAGTGGTCATGACTTTAATACTATAGTCTTTAGAACTTCCACGATAGTTTGAACCTCGTGCTAAGATAAAAAAATAAAAAAATCAAGGCTAATTTAAATTATTTTGTCATCCTAGTTTTCTGCATCAAAGTTTGATTAATCTTATTACCTTATTATATTTTAAAGAGTATGAATAATAATAGAGTACTCACCTATCCCATCACTATCACAATTTGATGAAATTGATTATATTATACAAGTGGTTGAATATTATAACTTTAAATATTAATGAGTCATTCCAAAAAATAAAGATAACAATACTAGTACTAATATGTAATAAAAACTCATGATAATAATAAAACTTAGAAAATTTCATAGCTCATCAATTTAACTCAACTTATTATCACTTTAACAAATATTCCCATGATTCAAATAAGGTATTTACAACTATTGAATAAAAGGGTGGGGCCTTACATTCTCCCCCCCTTGGATGGACTTCCTCTTGGAAGTCCTTAAAGAAGAGCGTGGACCTACCTATTTCTTTCTAACCACTCTAAGAATGACATAGCTATATATTTCAGTATACTATGTAAAAAGAAGAAATATTTTTAATCAATTATTCTCAAATAATATAAAAGCTATAAAATTCACTAGTTACCTCTTGAAAACTATTCGTTTGAAACACTTACAAAGGAATCATACTATTCTAGATATTTATTTTTAGAAAAACTAAATATTTGAATATACAACACTAACTAATGTATGATCTTATAGTTAAATCTTAGTATACAATATATGTGTGTTAACAAGAAACTTAATTCTATCTTTAGTTGACAATGGAAAGGAGAGAGTAATAAATAACACAAGGAGTTAAATTTGTTCCAAGAAGGGAGGGGCTTTACATTCCCCTCCCCTTAGTTTAAACTTCTTCCTATAAGTTACTAAGGTTTGTGAATGAATTCCCCCCACAATTTAAGACATAAAATTATTCAAATGATGGTTACCACTTGTTATACTAAATGACGAACAATAATATAAATCAACCATTACATTTATAGAAGTTATCTTACAACAAAATGAAACAACTGAGCAAGGTACACATAGTACAATTTTCATTTAAAATTTCAATACAAGGATTTCAACATTAGCCATCTAGCTTTTAAATTAATAACCACCTTAGTTTAAAAACAGTTACTCAAGTAAAAAAAAATCACATTAATCACAAGCACATCTCACTTCTATTTCTACACCTATTCTACATCCAACATCAAATAAGTTAAATTTATATATTGCATCACATCATATACATCACAAATTCTGACATATTTTCAACGAATCTCAATATTCATTTATCGAATTCATATATTTCAACAACATATCTCAATGTACTCATACATTTCATATACATATTTTCATGCTCAACAATAAATCTCAATACTCACCTAACTCATATAATCATTAAATTCACATTAAACACATTATGAACTCACACAATGGGATAGGGATGAGGATGGCCAATGTCCAAAATTCTCCTTTGAGAATGCATAGTATCATAATGCCACATAAAAATTAGATAGGTCTAGGGGAAATGGTTTATAACTGTCCCATACCGGTCTCATAAACCCCTCATAGAATAATTCCCCAGGCCATCTAATCCCCCCATACAACCTATCAAGGACCCCTCATGAGTATGACAGTTTCACATAGTTACATTACTACACATTCCAATATTTTTCAAATAACAAGAAAAGCCTCAAATATAGTAACATAAGATCATAAAAAATATTTCAATAAAGGTCCCTTTAAAAGTGAAAAATTACAATTGAAAAGATTAAAATAAATTGCAGCTACACTGAAACATTCAAATCTTAATTCCAAAAATGAAATTAAATAAGTCCACGAGGAAAAAAGGATATTTCAAAATCCCATCAATTAAATAACTTAAAGAATTTCAACACTGTAGGATTAATCAGTCAAATAAAAATTATCATAAATAAATACATAAAATGTGTCCAACAATTGCACAAATTTCACATCACAATCACCATGTGACTTTAAATAAATCACCTAAGGGAGAGGAGGGGAATGGTGGTCTCAAACCATAGTGGTCACAAACCACAAAATGTAATAGCATGTTGAAAATGGTGGTCTCTAACCATGGTGGTCTCAAACCACATAGAGCTCATGTAATAATTGAATCATCAATAATATATCTCTAAAGGTACACTTAGGTCCATCCTCAATCCATTGGTAAACATCAAGGAATTATAATTGCACGATGAATCAACTAGCATGATCCAAGAGTGTGGGGGAGACATATGGGAACTAACATCCATTTGAAGTCCTAAGATTTTGATGGAGGTTCTCCATCTCTCAACCCCTAATTACACTAGTAGGCTCTCAATCCCGAAGGAAATCCATACACTAGGGGTAC
Organism: Sequoia sempervirens; assembly: GCA_007258455.2. NCBI lineage: Eukaryota > Viridiplantae > Streptophyta > Pinopsida > Cupressales > Cupressaceae > Sequoia > Sequoia sempervirens. The sequence goes on along the minus strand of VDFB02271358.1, from coordinate 624,221,913 downwards.
ACATTTAATATAAGAACAAGACTTACTCAAAGAAGATATCACACTTCATTTAGTACACACACATACACACATAACATAATTACTTATTTTCACAATTGACTCACACAAAATAAAATAACAAAAGGTACACATAGGGAATTGTGCTTGACATCCACCAACCCTTACTCCAAGTTGGATACCTTGATATCACACACTAGAGATAAATACGTAACAATTTTTGGTTTCCACATGCCAAATCACATTAAGTTAAGAAGAATTTTATTACTTCTTTTCACATGAGCAACCATGCATGACTTACACTTACTATTACAACTTGGTCTATCACAAAAATTTCCACAATGCACAACATAAGTACCATTACGGGGGTATTCACATCCACATGGAGTACAAAATAAATTCATTTTCCAAGTTTCACCTTTTTAATGCAATAGGACTATTTCCTTACACATAATTAACCATGTATCCATAAGCCTTTTAAAAATATCCACTAGGGTTACTCTTTCCAAGATATATGAATAAAATCAATTCATAGATGTAAAATTGTAAGCATTACAACTCAATGCATTGTATCTCAATAATTGTGTATCACAACATGCACAAACACATACAATTACACCAACATCCCATTAATTTCTAACAATATAGCATAGTTTTTATTTCAATGAATTTTACTAACTAATGACACTCTTCAAAAAAAAAAAAATTAAACAAGGCTACCCAATGTTTAATACACATCAAGAAAAACATAGTCCAATTTATTCCCACCACTAGTACAACATTCTTTTTACTCAAAATTTGTACCTCTAATGAGTTAATATTCATATGGTTTTCTATTAGTAATAATGCAATTTTGGTACCTAAGTCTTTCACCCAAAGATTTATCCTCATCAAACAACTTTCTTTATAATCAAAAGAATCATTCATATGAAAGTACATAATACTAAACCAAATCTAACAAATTAGTCATTCCCTTTTTAATTAGTATTTTTTTTTAACCTTAATTATCAAAGAATGATGAAAGCAAGGCCAAGAACTCATAAGATCATTCTGGTAGCCAATCACAAGAAGAAGAAGAGCAAAACCAAATGAGCAACACTATCCAAAGATCCCAGTGTTGCAACCATGCTCTGATATGAAATGTAATGCCCAAAAGTTTAAGACCAAGAAACAAGCTAAGGACACAACACAACTTTCAAATTTTCATCCAAAACACAAGAAAAACCCATACACATTTGATTCTAAGAAAACAAAGGGGAAACCTAAGGGGAAAGACCTAACTCATCAGGGGCTCATCTCTAACAACCTTGCCTATGTATATATTTCATAGAGGAACCGTAGTTCGACACTTGAGTTCGCTCCAACTCATAATTGACTCACCAACAATAACAAATGTCATCTATTTTTTTTTCATGACTCTTCTACCAACACTTTTTGCTAACACATGCAATGTATTGTAATTTTCAAAAGATTAAAGAAACATTGCTAATAATTTTGACCATAAAATTCAACTAACAACTTGTAGCTTGCAGATCGTAGTGAAATAGACGTTACTAAAATAACCATAACTTTCACTCTATTTGTCCAAGTTCAAAATTTTAATGTGTTTCAGAAAGGGGAAAGAACGAGGAATAAAATGTAGAAAAAATTTATCATGATTCTTAAACATGTATGAGTAGCTTTTTCTGCAACAATCTAACTTAGAAGATTTAGCAATTTCCTAATTGTAGCATAGAAAATTGTATACTCTTGAAGAAAGAGGAAATTTCATGTTTAATTTGTGATGGAACCCCTCAAAAAATTCTTGGTTCCATTCTATAATTGTGCAAAATTTGGCTCGAACTCTTGTGTCTAGTTTTGGGTTGTGTTCCTCATAAATGTTTTAAGGTCTTATGAATTAAAACCCTTCAAAATTGACCTACAAGCCTTGAAAAACCCTTTGTTGTTTTATTGTTGCACTAAATTGTTTTCTCGTTACCTATTCACTTAAGTTGTCACTTATGCCATTGAGGTCGTTGATTTTACTGGCCCCCTAATTTTAGGTTTGTTAGTCACCTTAGTCCTTCTTAGTATAAATTTTTCCTATGATCAAAACCTTGATTTGAATGCCTTAAATCCTTAGCTTTATTCCTCTTTGGGTCAATATCTCGTTTGCCTAGAGATGACCCCCTTTTTTTAAGATTAAATTTTGTGGCATGTGTAGAATTAGAACTTCATGTTGGTCGTTCACTCATTTGAAGTTGATCCTATCCATTCCCTGTATGCCCGCGCTAGATTATTTCTTCTTATTTTATTTACACGGGCTAACACGCTTCAACCACGTGTTTGGTATGCTAGTGGGCCCAGTTTCATTGGTGAAGATGGATGGAACCTTTCAAAGAAGATTAATGACAATGGGATTGAAGATGTGGCCACATCTCTACCATTCCATGTGTGCCCATTTTGATTTATTTCATGTTATTTTAAAGACACGAGCTAGTGGGCAATGGCCACGTAGTACTGCCAGATGGTGGGACCAGTGTCTCTATAGGGCCAATGGACATAGTCCTAAAGAAGATAAATGATGGAAATCACAACACGTGTTCTCATCAGAGCCATTCCTTGCATGCCCATCCTTCTATAGTAGTACAGAAAGACATTCACATGGGCTAACGAGTGAAATGACACCTGCCATTTTTGTGGGACTCGCCAGTCCTTGAGGATGATGATTTTCTTTGTAATAAATGAAGCTGGTGGTTGATGGTAGGTGACATGGGAAATTCTTGACCTCTCCCTGCTATCCTATGAGTGCTCCTCTTGTATTCCATGTCTTCCAATAGGCACAAAGGAAAATGCCATGTGGACTGCTTCTAAGAACTTTGAAAGTTTTTGGTAAAGGTAGATGTAGCCAGAGATATTGGCCAAGACCGTTCCAAGCTAAAAATGGTGCTAAATTGGAACTGATTCTTGAACACACATGTAAAATTGGTAAACATTTTTATGGCTGTCAAATCTATTAGAAGCTAGTACATGTGGGAAGGTGAAGTTGAAGTAAGGGAGGGTACGGGCCAATATTTTGAAGATAAAATCATGATCATTCCTCATTTTCTTGCTATGATAAATTACAAGTGAATTAATTCCTACAGACAAGTGGGTAAATGTGACACGATAGGTTGGTTAAGAAATTAACCATATGGTTAATATGAAAGTTAAGTGAATGCTTATCTCACCCAAGTTTCTTGATTAGGGACAAGTATCAAATGCATGCATTTAATTTTGTCATCATTAATAATTTGGATTACTAACCATTGATTTGCTTCAAAGTATGATGAACGGTTGAGACTCAAAATTAGCTTAATTGATTGCCAGTCCTTTCGCACAAGCTTTCCTGGGGAATTAATGCAAACGTACACCAGTTGCTCTATTTCATGAAGATCATCTACTTGGTCATTCTCACAGTTTGATTGTTATGAGAGTTAAGAATCTAAAAGTAGGCATTTTGAGTTTTTTTTTTAATTTCTGAGTAGGGTGCTATCTTTGCTCTGAGAAAATTTTGTAAGTGGCTAAGTAAGGAAATGGAAAAGTTGATTGTGAACATCAGCCTGGTCCGCAGGTCAAAAAGGCTCAACCCTCTTGAATCTCAAGACAATTTTCCCTAAGGTGAATGGGATATGCCAGAAATCCCTGTGACACCAAAGAGGAAAACAAAAGCTACCAAAAATTCAGCACGGGGTGTTCTCAAACATGCCTATCATGTAAGAGGTCGAATTGTCTAGGAAGAACTAGCTAAAGGTAAGGAGAAGAAGATTGAGAGGCCAGGGAAGCTACAAGAAGGAATAGGTATCATCGAGCTTACATGGGACATCATCATTCTCCTATTGAAGTCTCAAATGATTCCTCTAATAGTGGAGACAAGACTGACTCTAGTTATCATCAATATCTCATGGCTATGAAGGATTGGGTTATTCTAAGGATGAGGTAGTGATGGCTACTCCATTGACAATAAGGACACTGAGTGGGCACACCTACATTGCTGGTGACAAGGAAAAGTAGCATCTTGTCTCTTTTCCCAGTGGATGCTCGAGTTTTTGGCTCCTTTGTGATAATTTTCTTTCTTTCGTTGGTGTGTTATGATATGGGTTTTATTTATTTATTCATTTGGTGCTAATGGTGGCGTTTCTCAGGTTGGAGTAAATTTACATGTTTTTAGTGTTGGAAAAACAAGGATGAACAATTGAGAGAGGGGGGGTGAATAAGTTGTCACAAAATATTTAACTTTTCAAAATTAATTTAACTTTAATCTTAGATCTAATGAATGAACATTAAATCATAAACAATGAACACAATAGACACATAGAGAACACCAAGATTTTTATGTGGAAACCCTGTTAGGGGAAAAACCATGGTGGATGTCAGTCCACAAGATTATACCCTATTAAAAGTATCAATAAGTATCATAGGGAATGCACATGCATTCAAGAACATTGTCTAGAGCTCACTACTCAATTACAAGAGGGCTCACTGCCCAAGAAAGATTCGGATTAAAACCATCCAGATTGTGAACTGAGAAAATAGCATCTGCTAATGCTAGGTTATAGTTCCAATTATGTACATGAACACTTCTTCAACCTTCATCACTCTTCTTCACACTCTGATATTCCTTCAAATGATCTAAACAATATTTTCACACAAGACTCACACACTTCACACTTGCACTTTCACTTACACTCTTCAATACAAACACACAATTGCTCTTATATATCCACAATTTGGATTTACATCAACAACTTTGTCGGCCAAAATATAGAACATATTTTCAATGTTGGCCCCAAAATTACAAATAAATTTTTAATGCGAATCAAACACCATTGGCTAGAATTATGATGTGACCCAAAACAGTATTCTCAAGTGTGCCATACATTCAAATTTAAGTCTCCAAGGATCTGTAACATGCTACAACCATCATGTCGGCCAAGAACATGAAAACCTGAACATACACGAGAAAAATCTTCGACCACAAACACACCAATCAACACGGACATACAAAAAGGATAGAGAATGATATTGAAGCATCCACAAGCAACAAGAACTAATAGAAAAGCATCTGCAGGAACAAAAAATACCAGAATCACATAAACTTCAATCAGGAGCACTGACATAAACCATAGAAACACTGTTAGACCACAACTATCCATAACACGATCAAAATATTCACACAGACCTCTGAAAATTTTGGTAGATGATCTAGATACTCACAAAAATAAACCCTTTAGTCCACAAGAACTGACCTTCAATGTACAGAACAAAAAACCTTCTTGACCTACACTATTCCACTGGCAACCTACAACTCTTTCTTTAATAATTTTCTCAATATCCTTGACATATACAACCTTCAATACAATAGTGCTAATAGTGTTGACATCAATGAAAACCACATATAGACAACACAACCACAACATCCAACAATCCCCCCCTTTGGAATTGATGGCAACACATGATGTGAAAAATACCATCAACACAACTACACTTACTCCCCCTTAGATTATGACTCTTCTCCTCAATTGCTCTTCTCCATAATTTTTTTTTGACATTGCTCTTCTCCCGCTTTGACATCAATGGAAAAGATAAGCATTATCTTCCCATATACAAGCTTTGAACCGCATATCTTCACATTTGATTACTCCCCTTGAGTAGCAACCATGAAAGCATCAATCTAGATAAGAATGTAGCTTTGAAGCATATGGATTGATGCAAGAAAATGCATGTTTAGTTCATACCAGGAGGGGTAATCACCCCTAGCATTCCTCTGAGAAACTCAAAAGTATCCTTCGGCAATGGTTTGGTGAAAACGTATGTAATCTATTCTTTGGTAGGCACATACTCTAGTCTGACTTCCTTCTCACTCACTTTCTCCCTCAAGAAGTGAAAATTAATTGATATATGATTGGTCTTAGAGTGTAGCACCAGATTCTTCGATATGTTAATTGCACTGGAGTTTTCATAGTATATGGCAATATTCTTATCATATACTACTCTAATATCTTTTAGCATCTGTTTCATCCACATCACTTGAGTACAGTTATTTGCAGTAGCAATGTACTCTGCCTCAATAGTGAATAGAGAAATAGAATTTTTCTTTTTACTCAGCCAAGATAGTAGCTTCTTCCCTAGGAAGAAAGCACCACCACTAGTACTTTTCTTGTCATCTATATCTCCTACCCAATCTAGATCAGTAGATGCACTCAAAGTAAGATCATCATCCTTAGGGTACCAAAGCCGAAAATCATCTTTTCATTTTAGATATCTGAAGATTCTCATTACAACTCAGTCACATGAGACTCTTTTGGACTATCTTGATAGCTAGCTTCCATAGAAAAAACATTCATAATGTCTGGTCTAGTCTGAGTTAAGTAGAGAAATCCACCAATCATTGATCTGTATCTTGTTTGATTTTCCTTAGGAGAATCATCATTCTATGTTAACTTGCATCTAGTCACCATGGGTGTACCAACAGGATTTGAGTCTTCCATGCAAAACTTCCTTAGTAGCTATTTCACATATGTAGATAGAGATATGAAAATCCCTTTGTCTAACTAAGTATCTTGCAATCCCAAAAATAACTTCATCTCTCCAATCATAATCATTTCAAATTCACTCTTCATTTCATTAGAAATCTTCATACATAGATTTACATATCCTCCAAAATAATTTCATCAACAAAGACCTCAATAATCAACTCTTTGTCATGATCTAATTTGAAATACAAGTTGTTGTCAGCAGTACCTTTATTGAATCCAAGCTTTAGTAAATATTTATCTAGTCTAGCATACCAGGCTATGGGGGCTTGCTTGAGTCCATATAGAGTTTTATTTAATGAACAAACCATGTCTTCCTTATCAGTAAATTGAAATCCATTTGGCTATTCAATAAATACTTCTTCTAGCTCACCATTCAGAAAAGCTGACTTCACATCCATTTGATAGGCTTTATAGTTCTTATATGCAACATAAGCAAGAAATAGTCTTACAACATGGGAAAATGTTTCTTCAAAATCAATACCTTCCATTTGAGAATACACTTTACATACCAGTCTTGCTTTATTTCAGACCACTTCACCTTGTTTATTTACCTTATTCTGAAAGACCCATTTAGTACCAATCACATTTTTGTCTTTAGGTCTAGGAACAAGAATCCATGTATCATTCTTTTCAATCTGCATAAGTTCTTCCTTCATAGCTTCCATCTAGTGTTCATCAATGCAAGCTTCATTTACATCTTTAGGCTCAATCTTGGAAATCAAGAAATACTCTTATGCAATCTTTCTTCTAGTTTGCAAAACTTTATTCTTATCTCCTATAATCTGATTTTCAGAATGATTCAACCTTACATACCTTGGAACTTTAGGATTTTCTTGCACTTCTAATTCTTTTGGTCTTTCTTTTTCACTTCCGCTTGTTTCTCCTTCCTGACTTTCTTGATTTACTGGAACAATTTGAGGTTGATTCTATTTCTGAGAATTCTTCCCTTTGTCTATACTATCTTCCTAGTCATCTAAAGCATATCCAAAGTATCTGGATGATCTAGCAGTTTCCTCATCAACTCTGACATTTGCACTTTCAATCATTTTTCTCAATCTTCTATTATAGCATAGGTAGGTCTTTCTTTTAGTAGAGTAACCTAGAAAGATTTGTTCATCACTTCTAGCATAAAAATTTCCTATGTCCTCATCTCTCTTGATGTAGAATTTTCTTCCAAAGATCTTGAAATACTTAACAGTAGGATTATAACCAAACCATAGTTCAAAAGGAGTCTTACCAGAATTACCATTTACATTTACCTTTTTTAAAGTGTATACAACAATGCTTACAGCTTCACTCCAATGGATGTGAGGCACATTTCCTTCAATCATCATTGTTCTAGTAGCATCTAGAATTGTTTTTTTCTTCCTCTCTACAACTCCATTCTGTTGAGGGGTTCAAGGAGCAGATAACTATCTTTTGATTCCATGCTCTTCACAAAAAGAATTAAACTCCCTGGAGGTCAACTCATCACCTCTATCTGACCTTAAGTATTTTATTTTTAGACCTTTCTCATTCTCTTTCATAGCTTTGAAACTTTTGAACTTCTCTAATGCTTCACATTTTTCTCTTAAGAAAGCAACCCATATCATCCTAGAGTAATCATCAATAAGCAACATAAAGTACCTTTCTCCATGAAGACTTCTGACTCTAGAGGGACCACATAGATTAGTATGCACCAGCTCCAGTAATCCATTTGAATGATGTTATTTGCTCTAAAATGAAACTATAGTCTGTTTTCCCATTTCAAATTCCTTGAAAATTGTGTTAGCAGGCTTTACTAGCTTAGGTAGATCTCTGATTGCTTGAATGGAACTTACCTTGACAATGTTATCAAAATTCAGATGACACATCCTTCTATTCCATAACAAGCTTTCATCTACTTGGGAAATTAAACAACTTTTACTTGCAACATTTAAGTGAAAAATATTACCTTTTATCCTTTTACCTAAAGCAATTACATTTTCAGAACTTCCAAGTATCCTGCATCTTCCACCTTTGAATTGAAGATCATAGCCCTTGTCCATCATCTATCCAACACTCAATAGGTTGTGCTTCAAGCCTTCAACATATAGGACATCATTAGTGTTATTCTTACCACCAAGACAAATATATCCTCTATTATGAATCACACCAACATTGTTATCTCTGAATCTTACAACCCCATCATCATATATCTCTAGACTTACAAATTTTCTTTTTTCATTAGTCATATGATGTGAGTATCCATTGTCAATAACCCACTCATCCTTTTCTTCAATTTGGGCTACAAGAGCTTTCTCAACTTTAGGAGATTCAGTAGTCACCAGACCATTTTCGTTGATAGCAAGGAACACGCATTCATATTTATTTCCATTTTCTTTATCAGACTCTTCATTAGTCATGCCTTCAACATAGTAACATTTCTTTTGAAATCTAGATTTAGGCTTAGACCTAGGAACTCTTTCAGGACATCTTGATGCAAAATGACCTATTTTATTGCAAGAAAAACATTTAATAGGAAAAATTCCTTTATACTTACCTTGTCCTCTGCCTTCTTTCTTCACAATCAGTGCTTCCAACTCGTCTACTTCTCTTTCTTCATCTTCAAGCTATTTCATTTCTTCCTCATACTTGAATGAGTACCCTTAAATGTAGATTCACCAAATTCACTCAACTCAAAGGAAGAAAATTTACCAATCAGTGTATCTCTTGTCATATTCGTCACTGATTTGATTTCTTCAATAGCATGAGCCTTTTATTTTTAAGATGGAGGCAATGATCTAAGCACTTTAGCTACAATTTCTTCCTCTTCTAGGGTACCACCGACACATCTGATACTCATCACTAGTTCATTTAATTTTTGCATAAAGGAAGAAATATTTTCATCTTCACCCATGTTTAAATTTTAATATTTTCCTTTCAAACTTTGTAGCTTAGCCATATTCACATGTGCATCTCCTTCATACAAAGTTTCCAGCTTCGTCTGCATCTCATGAATTGTCTTCAGACCTATCACATTTGTCATTTCCGAATCTATTAGAGCACTTAGCAAAGCTTCCATAGCCCTGATGTTATTCTCAACCTCTTTAATTTCATCAAGAGTGGAAGGACCATTCTAAGGAATAACATATCTATTCTTTGTGATATTCTAGAATGGTTCACCTAAACATCTCAAATGACATTCCATTCTAGTTTTCCACAGTGAGTAGTTTGTTCCATCAAATATAGAACTATCCTTCTTGTATGATGCCATCTCAGATCACCTCAAGCTTTTAAACTTATTTAGTGGTACTTGCTTTGATACCAATTGTTGGAAAAACAAGGAAAGACAAATGAGGGGGGAGGTGAATCAGTTGTCACAGAATATTTAACTTTTCAAACTTAATTTAACTTTAATCTAATATCTAATGAATGAACAATAAATCATAAACAATCAACACATCAGACACACATAGAACAAAAATATTTTTATGTGGAAACCCTATTAGGGGAAAAACCATGGTGGATGTCAGTCCACAAGATTATACCCTGTTAAAAGTATAAAGAAGTATCAATGGGAATGTACATGCATTTAGGCACACTACCTAGAGCTCACTACTCAATTACAAGAGGGCTCATTTCCCAAGAAAGATTCGGATTAAAACCATCCAGATTGTGAACTAAGAAAATAACATCTACTAATGCCAGGTTATAGTTCTAGTTATGAACATGAATAGTCCTTCAATCTTCTTCACTCTTCTTCACACTCTGCTCTACCTTTGAATGATCTGAGCAATATTCACACACATGAATCACACACTTCAAACTTGCACTTTCACTTACACTCGTTAATTTGAACACACAATCGCTCTTATATATCCAAAATCTGGATTTACATCAACAACTTTGTCAGCCAAAATATAAAACATATTTTCAATGTCGGCCCCAAATTTACAAATAAATTTTTAATGCGAATCAAACACTGTTGGCTAGAATTATGATGTGACCCAAAACAATATTCTCAAGCATGCCAAACATTCAAATTTAAATATCCAAGGATCCACAACACGCTACAACCATCATGTCAGCGAAGAACATGAAAACCCAAACATACATGAGAAAAATATTCCACCACGAACACACCGATCAATGCAGATGTACAACAAGGATAAAGAATGATCTAGAAGCATCTAAAAGCAGCAAGAACTAACAGAGAAGCATCTGCAACAACATAAATTACCATAATCACATAAAATTCAATCAAGAGCACTAATAGAAACCATAGAAACACTGTCAGAGCACAACTATCCATAACACAATCAAATATTCATGTGGACCTCTGAAACTTCTGGTAGATGATATAGATACTCACAACAATAAACCCTGTATTCCACAACAACTAATCTTCAATGTACAAAACAAAACACCTTCTTGACCTACACTGTTCCACTAGTAATGCACAACTCTTTCTTTAACAATTTTCACAATATCCTCGACATATACAACCTTCAATACAACAGTGCTAATAGTGTTGACATCAATGAAAACCACATATCAGCAACACAACCACAATATCCAACAATCCACAACATCCAACATTTAGTGCTGCGACAGTGACACATTTTGAAGGATGGTGGGTCTGCTTTGGCTAACAATTTTTTTAGTTCTTCTTTTGTTCTCCCTTGACTTACAAATGATTTCTTTGCAAATGATTGGGGAATATTCCTAGTTTCTATTGAAATTCATCTTGGAATCAAAGTGAAATGTGAAATGTAAGTGTAATTCAACCCGGTGATTGTTGCTCCCTTATCTTATAAAAGGGATTTCAAGGCTGGTTACATAAGAGGTCAGTAGGTAGTTCATTCTAAAAAGGGTTATATACAAAAGGAAAATAGAAAAAAAAAATTCCAGTAATATGTTTGAGGAAAAGGTTAGCCAATATATATATGGTTTTGATAATAATACATATAGCAAAATAGTAATAATTTTTTGTACATTTCTCTCCTGTGTACAAATTATACAAACTATGAATAATATAATCAATGGTTATCTTATTTTTCTCTGTTGGATTCCAATAGATGTGATATTTTATTCTTTCTTATCCATTGAATGAGTATATGTAAATGCTTGAATGTAATAGTGGGTTTGATATAAATCTTGTGTGAGGATGTTAGTAAGAAGATAATTATGGAAATGACTGGTGGGGGTATTGTAATGTAGTATTTTCAAGGTTGTGGGTATATTTTCTAAATACATGATTGTTATCTAGTAATATAGGTTTATGGTTTGACTCTGTTTCCTAGAATATTGCACTGGTCTAACAAAGTATTCATGCTCCAATTGTGATGACCAACTTGACTGTTGATCACAAAATATAATCAAATCACTTATGGAATTCTCTCTATGTGTGTGGGAATGTTAAATAAATTTTATCTTCTCTTGTTTAAGTTAGTCACTACTATGAAAATTAGCCAAATATTTAGGTTATGGTTCCTCTAAAACATTTAAGGAGAATCATCTGTTTATTTTTTGTTTGATACTAAATACACACCAGTATCTATGAACACATTGTTTAGGATCACCCTCCTAGGTTTGACAGAGCATAAAGTGAAGAAGTGAAGACCTAAAATCCTTTACTTATGTGTTGGCCAATCATTTCCCTTACTAATAATCATTCTTAGAAAGTTCATAGGTCTGTGGTAAGAATAAGTTTAGTTCTAGAAAAATAACCAAAAAAAATGGCAACTCTACTGGGGAACTATTTGAAGAAGTATTTGCAGTAGATCATCTTTCATTGATAGATTCTGGGAGGTTCTGAATTAAAGGTTCTCACTAAGAGTGAGTGGCGACTCTGAAGAACTTTGTACCAGTGGAAAGTGTTGAAGAAAGGGAACTTAAACTAAAAATTAACCGGTGAAAAATACTTCATATTATTGAATTTTGGTCCTCTACAAAGGAGGTGGAAACTCTATGCAAAGAACCTAATAAAGTGTGATACCTACTAAAATATCTAGGTATTTTTCCCTTGTTTTTATTTTCAAAAGGAAATAGATCTGAAGGATGCCATTTTTAAGAGATATAAAAGAAATGCTATGTTCCCAATTAAGTGAGATGAAGCACTAAGAAAGGGAATGGTTGAGATTATTTTACACACTTCTGAACTGGAATTTGTAATATCAAAAATGAGAAGAATGTGTTTTTTGTAAATCTACCCATTATAAAGATCTTAGATATAGGAGTATTTGAGTTATGCACTGAGATATTTTAAGGTCATGATAAAAGCAAGAAATAGGGAAATGATCAACCGAAGAGTTAATGTTTGAAGTTAGTAAAGGGGTGTAAGGAGATGTATCATTCATTTATACATCCTTGCGGGGTGCATAATATAAACATGAAGAGTGTGCAACCCTTGTCATGTCATCAAAAGGGTTTCTCTATGGAAAGATATGGACCATTGAATTTTAATGGTATGCAAGGTTTCCCAAACCCTATTCCTAATGAAATTAGGGAACATTTTCCAAGGTTCAAAGGGGAAAAATCAGAATAGACATCTTGACATCTCCAAGAATTTTCTAATTTCATTGGAGATTATGAGATAAGTCATGAGGATTTTGTCATGAAGTTCTTTGTTCAATCTCTAAAGAAAGATGCTAGAGATTGGTTTTCATATTTGCTAGTGTGTTCTATCTCTTCATGGAATGAGTTCATGGTGGCATTAATGAAACAATTTGGAGACAAAATTAATCGATAGTCGGTAAGATTAAAATTTAATAACATCCAGAGGGAAGAAGATGAGTTAGTCCTAGCTTTCAATCTCATATTTTCAAAAACTTTAGGTGACATTTCTGAAAGCATGAGACCTAATTATGGAGTATGTATGATTGTATACTTTGATGCATTTTATGAAAAAATGAGTTATCTGCTAAGAGATACAGAGCCTGCAACATTATATCAGGCATATCAAATTTCCATGGATATTGAGAACAATGTGAAATATTCAATGATGAAAGGATACATGGCTACATGTGTTGGTTGTCTTACCATACCTCATGCAAATAGAATTCATGAATTAGAAAAAAGAGATGATTTCCAAGGGGGTAATACTTCTGCTATTCCAATTTTTCCACCACTACAACACACAAATCATGTAGTGAACTCCAAGTTTAACATCAACAAAATTTGAGCGAAATTGATCAAATATCTTTTGTTCAAGAATTATCTAACATGAAGAGGCACAAGGGAGAATCAACCTATGATTTCTTCTCAATATTTTTTGGATGCCTTGTTGGAAGTCCTCAAAAATTTCATACCTAAGGATTCAACATGCATTGATTTATTTTGTGAAATCTTTGAACCAAGGCCGAGTACCTTGTCAAAAGAAGAGAAACCTCACAGTTTTGATCAGGTACTTGATTGGATAAATAGTTTAGAAGGATCCAAATGTGGCCATGCACAAGATATGTATACCAATGATGAAGATAAATATACACCTGTAAGTGTTGCTAATTTCTCATCACAAATTAGTGATAAAGCTATTGAAGATAAGAGTTTAAACATTCACTCTAAAGAATCTTAGCATAGTTTATATAGTGATAAGTTTTCTTGTGATGAAAATCATGATGAAAGTGAACCTGATTATTCTTTTGAAGGTTATGAATGTTCTTATGAGGATGAGCTCGAGGTGTTATCTTTTCATGAAGGATGCAGTGATGTCAATAATGATGAAGTTACTTATTCACAAGTAAATGAACAAGTTTCACATGATGAATACTTAGAATGTAGATCTGGTTTGTTATCACTACAACTAATTGATTCAATGGATGATGATCACTTTGAAGATAAGAATGTGTGTGTTCAGTATGTTGATCCTGAACATAGTGTTAAAAGTAATGAAGATGATAATAAGCATGCTTGTGATTGTTTATATGAAGCAGATATGGAGATACCAGTTATTCTTATAGAGGATAATGATGTAATCATGGACGAAAATAGGGTTTCATTATTGAATGATCAGAGTATACATCATGATAAGAACATGGATATTAAATAAACATTATTATACATTGATAAAAAACTTGATGGATTTTCAAAATGTGTTGATATTGCAGAACTTTTTGGTCCATGTGTAGAGTAGCCAGATAGTGCAAACAATGATGGATCTGATGACAATAACTATGAAATGGAATTCTTTGTTGATGTTCCTTATATTCACAATAGTATTATGGACATGTTTTCATCCAATGAGGAAATAATTTATATGATGGAAAACAAAGATTCTTGTTCAAGTGCTAATGAACAAATTTCAAATGACATCAAATCTTTGGCACATAGGCCAAATTTTCTATCAACTGATAGTGCACATGAAGTTACTAGTGCACATGAAAGTGTTTTTTATGATCCTATTAGTCCTGAAAATGATGGCATTCAAAGTGATTCATATATTCACATTGACATTATGGAGAGTAATATTGAGCATGTTATGAAAAATCAATGTGAAAATTTTGGCTTAGTGTCAAATTCTAAACTATTTGAAAATTTTGAAGCATTCCATATGGGATTGCATAGTGACATGAAAAATGAATTTGACATTGTGTGTGAACCTAAGATGGAAAACAATATTTATGCATTGGAATTGGATGTTTTTTGTGAGTACCCTGATTTGAATAAAAATGAAATGAGTGGGAATGATGCAACCTATGTCATTTGGTTTCCATGTGATAGTAAATTTAAATTCAAAGGAAACTTGCCACTCAGATTTGTAGGAGTGCAGTCACTCAAGTTTTTGTGGTATTATAGAGGTAGGTATGGACTGATGACAATTAGTTCCTTTAATAGATTGGTGTTTAACAGAGGCAAACATGGGATTTTGTTTTTGGTGGCCTAGGGCTATCAACTGTTGTTTGAAAATTCAAAAAGATTATATTTCCCAATGGAAAAGACACCTGGTCTTCTCTCCCATTATTTTGGAATCTCACCATTCCTACAAGAGGCATGTGTCCCTAATAGGAGGCACTAATGGAACCCATAAAAAAATTATTGGTTCCATTCTATAATTGTGGAAAACTTGGCTTGGACTCTTGTCTCTAGTTTTGGGTTATGTTACTCATAAATGTTTTAGGGTCTTATGAATTAAAACCTGAACCAATTATTTTATGAGTGTGAAATGTTATGTCTCTTTTGCTCAATTGGGGTCTTTCACCTAATGGAAAGAGATAGATCCCACACAAAAAATCTAGGTGGTTCACTGAAACTAGTGTATGTATGATTAAATAATGACTAAATGCAATCATCTAGATGCAAAAAACTAGTAAAATTTATTGATTAGAAAGTGAAAACTATTGAAATGCAACTTGTTGGAAAACACATTGTGATATGCAAAAACACCTAGAAATGAATGTAAACTATAACAAAAATTGGATGAAGCTGAAAGTGTGCACCTGATATATTGATGAAGACTATAAATGGCATTTGGAATGCTGCTAATCCTGATTTTTAGACCTGGTGGGACTCATTCACCATCTGGGCAAATCAGTCCTAGTTTTCTAAAACTGTTCTGGAGCCCGTTTCAGACAAATGGGTTTCCAAAAATGCAGAAAACAAAAACTAGGCCTAGAAGTGGGGCTCATTCACCACCCATGGTGAATGAATTTACTTTTGAATTTCTGAATATTCAAAGGTGGAAACAACAACTTTCAATTTGTACTTTTTACTTCTTTAGGTGTCCAGTTCTGAAACTGTCAGATTTAGTCCTGCAAGTGACTTTTTGTGGGTATTTTGACTTATCTAATGGAGAGATGACTTGAAAAACTTTTCAATTCAATATTCAATGATTTTAAAGCCTTCGAGATGTCTAAATTTGCAAACAAACAAGACAAGAAAGAAAAATGTTGAATGTTAGGGCATGGGGGTTTGCCTTGTTCAAACCCCTTTTAGGTAATTAAACCAAAATGATGATGAAAGAGTGTAATGAAGCATGAAACAATGAATTCAATACCTTTCCATGATGTTTGATCTTTAATTTCTACAGCAAGATATGAAGAATCTTCCCTTGAATGTCTTAGGGAGCTATCTTGATAACTTACAATGATGAAACCCTCACTTACTTGACTTGAGATGGAAGAAAAGTGATGAATGAAGTTGTGAATGAGTTAATGGGGGTTGAAATGGGTGAAAAACACTTATTTATACACTCTTATTCCCTAATTACTCAATAATGCATCATCACAAGCTGACATAAGGTCTTTTTGAATAAAAACACGAAAGAAATTTTGAATTATTTTGAATTTGAAGACAAGAGGGACTCATTCGCCACCCATGGAAAATGGGACCCACTCTAGGCTTGTAAGTGGGTTTTGGGATTTAAGTTGCATTTAATGTTGTTTGTTGGGTTTACATTCAAAAATACACTTAATTATGACTTGTAAGAGCATAAAGGGGTGAAATAAAGCATAAGAAAGGTGAAAGTAGTAAAAGTAAGCCTAGAAAATCATGAAATATTGTTACAAGAATTTACGGCACTTTAAAATAGGACTTGATAACTAATAAAAAGGTGACATTTAGATGAATTATAATGAGAAGAGTCTAGAAAAGTGTAGAAATGTTTTACAATAGTTCACAACACCTTCACACGATATCGTTAAATGCATTTGAAAGGGTCCAAGACCTAGTATGGATTTGAAAAACACCTTGCAACACTAAATGAAGGCCTCATTAAGTCCAATTATTCATCAAATCAAGAAAGATGGATTTTTTCTATGATACATATAGTCCCCACTTTAGCAAGAGGATGAACTTGGTTCAAACTAACACTAAAGTAGACATTCAAGAGATGTCCAATCATACCAATGTGGATGATAAAGGATAACAAAGACCAAAGGAGGTTGCACAAGCCCCTAGGATCCAAGATCCTAAGTAAAACCAACATAAGCACAAAAGGACATATGCAAGGTGAATAATTTGTAGAAAAACGAGATACATGATCATGCAATGGCAAGAACTAGGAGGAAATGAAAATGGGGTGCATCAAGCTTCGACCATTTTTCCAACATGTTTTGGATTGGATATAAGTTGTCTGTTCAAAAAAAGAAAAGTGTACTCATGCTGGGGCGACAAAACTCATGGCTATCCACCGGGTGAGAAGGCCCATGTATACTCATTCTCGGGCCACAAAACTTCTAATTGTCTACGGGGTGAGAAATCCCAAAAGGTGAGACACATATGGCCAATATGTGCTCACAAATACACAGGTGGCTATGGGGAAAGTCATGCCTCAGAATGAGCTTCCCGCTACACCATACCAAAGTTATACCTCCTAATAACTTTAATAAGGTGCCACAAAGGAACATGATTTTCAAGCTCTATGAAGTAAGAAAAACTTCATATGCTTGACACTTATAGAAATTGTTAAATGAAAAATAGTGCAAGGACTGGTCAAAGGGAATTTACTTAATTCATGCAAGGTCTCATCTTAGGGGACATTGTGCTTAACGTCTCCAAGAGAGGATGTGTCAAAAGAAATATCATGCTCTTGGAGGGAAGCAAGCCCAATGACTCCACCAAGAAAAGGACACATCGCAAGAAGAAAGAAATGACACAATGAAATGAGAGTGGTGATGTATGCCCCCACTTTAAAGTGGTTGCGAGCACCAGTACTGTGAAAAATTGCTTTAAAGTAGAAGAAGATGACATGAGAGCTTACTCAGAAATCCCTATGCCAAGTCATATATTTTTGAGAAGCTATGTCATAAAAAAGGAAGTATGTTACATGCGAGCCAACTTAAGGCATGTCGTCCACATCCCAAGCTTGCTCTTATATGTTCATGAAAATTTAATGACTATCCAAAAGAGTCAGTGAAAAGTGACATATGAGGACAAGGCTACTAAACCCCTTGCCCCCACTGAGTGTAGGACAAAGGTGTGTTGGAACGATTGATGAAATTTAAGTGAGATTGAAAATCAATATCAATTAGATAATTAGGTGCCCCCATAGAAGGAAGAATACCAAACTCCTGAAAATGTTGGATTTTATGACTCAAAACCTTACATTCATTAGTGGAATGACCATGAGCTCTATGATATGCATAGAATGAAGTCTTGGAATAAAATTTCTTTCGAGTTCATGGAGGAAGGGTTATCAAGTGATCTTGGAGGAGTCTTGACAAAATTCCCTCTTGATCAATGGTAGAAGGTGGTCCTATGGTTTTCTTGAAAGAAACATCTTGCTTAGTATAGTTTGTAATATCTTCACAAGACTCTTTAGATTGTGAATTTTTGTTCTCTCCTTCATAGGAGGGTGTAAAATCTAACGAATTCAAATTATTAGTGTCTTGTGATATCTATGACATTGACATTAAGTGAAGAGTTCATTGTTTGTGTCGTATTGTGTAAAGGATGATGTTCAAGACCAGTAGTGTCGAGGAGTTCAGGATGGAGGACTGTTAAGAATGATTGAGGAGTATGTTGTGTGAGGGTGTTGATGCTAAGTGAAGGCTTGGAAATATCTATCAAAGGACAATAACCAAGACCATGAGTGGTTTGTTGTGTGATAGGGTCTACAGGGTTGTGGATACCTTGTTCGTGAGCACCACATCCTTTTGCACTATAGCCAAGTTGTTTCGTAAGATCATAGCCTTTTCTATAAAGCTTTTTCATTGCTTTTGAAGTTGGTGTTTGTTCATGATTAAGTTCATCAAAGGTTGTTGTGTAATTTTTTTCTTTGGCTAATGTGGTTGATGTGGATGCTTTTGAAAGGTCGTGTGCTTTTTTGTTTCCCCTATTTGAATATTTTTGTACAATCTTGTACTCACCCATGAATTCATGTTTGAAATCCAAGGAACCCCAATCATCTTCTAATGAATGTGTGACTTTTCCAATATGTTTTTCTTTGTTGTTCTGTTGTATGGGTTCCACTAGTGTAGTTGATGTTGATGTGTTTAAGGGATTTCCTTTGTTTATCTCAAGTTGTAACGAAGTATCAAGTTCAAGATTAGCATCAAGTGTGTGGACTATGTTGTTGTAGATGTATTTCATTTTGTGATGAAGAGTGGAAGCCACACCTTTCATTGCATAAATCCACTATCTACCTAAGATAATATTACATGAAATTACATAGGGCATAACATGGATTGGTGTATTCAACATGGCCACTCTAATGGTAAGAGGTATAATGATCACCCCTAGCGGTTTTTTTTTTACATTTTCAAATCCATTAATAGATAGAGAATCATGTCGAATGGTTGATTGATCAATTCCAAGCCTATCCAGAAGGCTCACACTACACACATTAAGGGAAAAACTAGTATCTACAAGAGTTCACTTTATTCCTTTTCATTTGCATTATGCTATGATCACAAAAGCTTCATTTTTTTTTTGCACATCCAAAGAGGGGAGTTCACTTTGGTGGAAAAAAATCTCAGCATTCAGTCCTTGAATCATGGCTGCTATATTAGTTGGTGGCACATTAGAAGGGAGAAAAACTGATTCTAAGGTTGTTTGGGTCATGTTGTGATAGTAAGGGGAGGCTTGAATAAGGTCCCACAATGATACCTTAGCAAGAGTATTCTTAAGTTGGCTGACAAGATCATACTCCTTGCGACCTGGCAAGAAAGGGTTAGGTGGTATAGGATTAGGAAATGGTAATGGTGTTGGGGTTGGTTTTGGGGGTTGTGAATTGTTTCGAGTGTTATATGTATGAGAAACAATATTATGAATCAGTTGTTGTGAAACATTATTTTGAGGAGGGTAAAGGATAAGTTCAAGTTTATATTGAGTTTGTTGTTTGTGTGAAGGTGGGTAGAGAATTAGAGGGTTGTTAGGATGTCCCATAGGGTATGTATGAGTTCCATCGATCGAGGGGGATCCAATGGACACTTGCACATTCATAACCTCAGCGGTCTTGGTTTGATGTATCTATAATAATGGGCAATCAAGAATTACTTGTTTATGGAAGGAAGACACATTATTATTGTTTCCTTTTTCTAGCACCATGATATTTTCCCTAGAAGGATATTTTTTAGGAGAACAACAAGCCACATGTTCGTGACAAGTAAGGCTTGGTTCTTGCAAAATGACTTCATCACCAATAGGGGAATGATCAATGATGGGATTATCAAGAGGGGGATGATTAGGAGAAGGTGTTAGTTGATTTTCTATTATATTTAAGGTCTCATTATCTTGTGCCATGTTATCTACCCTAGTAGGAGAGCTTGTAATATGTTCATCCAAGTTTGAAGTTTGTAAAATAGTTTCATCACAAGTGGGGGAGGCATCAAGAGGAGGACCATGATTATTTTGAAATAGATTATCCCAAATGACGAGAGCTTTAGGGAAGCGAGGATCAAGATTCTCATGAATCTTAATAGGTATATCTTCTAACACCAACCTAACCTGTTTGCATGGAGGAGGGATATTAAAATAAGAACAAGTTTGATTGTCATGGTTATGGAGACTAGGTAAGGTGATATTCATAAATGTTTCTATGATATCATGTTCCTGTTGTCTAACATCTTCCAAAGGGGAATGAGGACATGGACAATAAAAAATATCAAGGACTTCCTTTACCAAGATACCTTCGTCACTAATAGGAGAGGTATTGGGAGAAAAATAGGTATGTGTGTTATGATTGTCTACACCTTTGGACATTCACACCAACAGGTAATGTAAGGGTTTGGTCAAAGCTATGTTCCTCATAGTTGTAATCAAAATCAAACTCATAAGAGGGGATATTATGCTTATAAAATCCACGTTTAATCAAATCAAAGACACATCTTGTGAAAAAGAACATTCTATCATAGAAAAGTAAAGAAAGTGCAAGACAATGACTTAAAATGGAATGCAATTTTTAGATATGCAACAAGGTAATTTTTTGAGGACATTATGCAACAATGTTAAAAATTTGCAAATGTGAAATTTAACTATGCATAAAATGAGCTAATTTAAACTAGATCTAATGAAAAGCATGGTACAGAGACTTAGCTAACTAATATAGGTAGGTAATGGCACCAAATAGAAGCTGAAAAACAGGGTTTTTAGTTCTGTAAAAGGCAGTTTTAGGGGTGAAAAGGGACTTATTCGCCCAAGGTGGTGAATGAGTCCCAACGTGGGTGTTTTTTAGAATATTCAAAAATTACTGAGTGATTTTGATGTTTTTAGAATTCTATGATGCAAACCTAAGTTAAAAATGCAGAATTTCAGAATTTTTCAATGATTAAAGATGCTAAAAATGCAACCTATATGCACTTTTACTAATGCAAATTTTGAAAAACCTAGATGAAAATTAATAAATGCAAACCCTAATAAAAATTTAATTCTAGGATGATGATGGAATCAAAATCAGACAATAAAGTATACAAAAATTAGGTTCATCAAAATGAACCAAATATTTTATGAGTGTGAAATGTTATGTCTCTTTTGCTCAATTAGGGTCTTTCACCTAAAGGAAAGAGATAGATCCCAGACAAAAAATCTAGGTGGTTCACTCAAACTAGTGTATGTATGATTAAATTATTACTAAATTCAATGATCTAGATGCAGAAAACTCGTAAAATTTATTGATTATTAAGTGAAAAATACTGAAATACAATTTTTTGGAAAACACATTGTGATATGCAAAAACACCTAGAAATGAATGCAAACTATAACATAAATGCATGAAACTGAAAGTGTGCACCTAAGATCTTGATGAAGACTGGAAATAACATGTGGAATGTTGTTAATCCTAATTTTTAGGCTTGGTGGGACTCATTCACAATTTTGGGTGAATTAGTCCCAGTTCTGTTAAACTGTTCTAGAGCCCGTTTCAGACAAATGTGTATTCAAAAATGCAGAAAACCAAAATCAGGCTTGGAAGTGGGACTCATTCACCACCCACGGTGAATGAGTCCAATTTTAAATTTTTGAATATTCAAAGGTGGAAATAGGAGCTTTCAGTCTGTACTTTCTACTTCTTCAAGTGTTTGGTTCTGAAATTGTCAGATTTGGGCCTAAAAGTGACTTTTTGTGG
Source organism: Sequoia sempervirens (assembly GCA_007258455.2). Lineage (NCBI taxonomy): Eukaryota > Viridiplantae > Streptophyta > Pinopsida > Cupressales > Cupressaceae > Sequoia > Sequoia sempervirens. The sequence goes on along the minus strand of VDFB02271358.1, from coordinate 624,199,398 downwards.
GTATTTTGAATTATCCAATGGAGAGATGACTTGAAAAAATTTGAAATGAAATCTTCAATGATTTCTAATCCTCCAAGATGTTTAATCTGTAAACACAGAAGACAAGAAAGAGAAATGTTGAAAGTTAGGGCATGAGGGTTTACCTTGGTCAAACCCCTTTTAGGTAATTAAACCAAAATGATGATGAAAGAATGTAATGAAGCATGAAACAATGAAGTCAATACCTTGCCATGATGTTTGATCTTGAATTTTTGCAGCAAGATATGAAGAATCTACAATTGAATGTCTTAGGGAGCTATCTTGATAACTTATAATGATGAAACCCTAATGTACTTGACTTGAGATGGAAGATAAATGATGAATGAAGTTGTGAACGAGTTAATGGATTAATGGGGGTTTAAATGGGTGTAAAAACACTTATTTATACACTCTTATGCCCTAATTACCCAATAATACATCATCACAGGATGACATAAGGTCTTTTTGAATAAAAACCCAAAAGAAATTTTGAATTATTTTGAATTTGGAATGAAGAGGGACTCATTCGCCACCCATGGCAAGTGGGTGCCACTCTAGGCTTGTAAGTGGGTGTTGGAAATTAAGTTGCATTTAATATTGTTTGTCAAGTTTACATTAAAAAATACACTTAATTATGACTTGTAAGTTCATAAAGGGGTCAAATAAAGCATAAGAAAGGCGTAAATAGTGAAATTAAGCCTTGAAAAGCATGAAATATTGTTACAGGACTTTACAACACTTTAAAATAAGACTTGATAAGTGATAAAAAAGTGATATTTAGATGAATTATAATGAGAAGAGTCTAGAAATGTGTAGAAATTTTTTACAACAGTTCAAAACACCTTCACAAGACATCATTAAATACATTTGAAAGGGTCCAAGATCTAGTGTGGATGTGAAAAACACCTCGCAACACCAAATCAAGGCCTCATGAAGTCCAATTATTCCTCAAATCAAGCAAGTTTCATTTTTTCTACGGTACAAAACCCTTCAGAATTGACCTAAAATCCTTGAAAAACCCTTGACCATTTTATTGTTGTACTAACTTGTTTTCCCAGTACCTAGTCACTTACATTGTCACTTATGCCATTAAGATCATTGATTTTATCGGCCTCCTGATTTTAGGTCTAGCAGTCACCTTAGTCCTTTTCAGTATAATTTTTTCCTATCACCGAAAGCTTGATTTTAATGCTTTAAATCCTTCACTTTTTTCCTCTATAGGTTAATATCTCATTTTCCTAGAGATGGCCCCCATTTTTTTAATATTAGGCATGTGCAGAATTGGGACTTCATCCTACCCATTCAATCATATGAAGTTGATCCCAGGCATTCCCCATATGCCCACGCTAGATTGTTTCTTCTTATTTTATTTACATAAGATGACAGGCTTTGACCATGTTTTTGGTATTTTGGTGGTCCTAGTTTCCTTGATGAAGATGGTTGGTGCCTTTCAAAGAAGATTAAAAACTATGGGATTGAAGACGTGGCCACATCTCTACCATTCCCTATGCACCTGTTTTGGTTTATTTCATGTTATTTTAAAGACAGACTAGCATGTGATGGCCATGTAGTACTGCTAGATGGTGGGACCAGTGTCTCTATAGGGCTAGTGGACGTAGTCTGAAATGATCAACGGTGGACGTCACAACACGTGTTATCATTAGAGTCATTCCCTGCACACCAATTTGTCTACAACAGTAAGGAAAGACAATCACAAGGGCTAACAGGTAGAGTAGCACTTGCCATTTTTGTGGGACTTGCCAGACCATGAAGATGGTGATATACTTTGTAAGAAATGAAACCAATGATCGATGGCAGGTGATGTGGGAAAGTCTTGACCACTCCCCGCTATCCCATGAGTGCTCCTCCTGTATGCCATATCTTCCAATAGGAACACTAGAAAATGCCATGCTGACTACTTCTAAGAACTTAAATTTTTTTTGGTAAAAGTAGATGCAGCTGGAGGTATTGGAGGAGACCGTTCCAAGATAAGAATAGTGCTAAATTGGAACTAATTCTTGAGCACACATGTGAAATTGGTAAACATTTTCATGGCTATCAAATTTGTTAGAAGCTAGTACACATGGGAATTTGAAGTTGAAGTAAGGAAGGGTACAAATCAACACTATTAGCATTAATTCTTTTGAAGCTGTATATGTCAAGGATATTGAGAAAATTGTAGTAAAAAGAGTTGCAAGTTGTCAGTGGTGAAGTGAAGTTCAATGTATTGGTGAGTTTAGTACATTTCTATTGAGAGGTTTTGAACTAAAGGGTTTCTTTTTGAGTATATCTAGTTTATCCACATTGAGTTTTAGAGATTCACGTGAAGATTTGATCAAGTTATGAAGATTTGTATTCTGACAATTTTTTTATTACTTCATTTGGTGTTCCAGAATGAAGATGATTTTATTTCAGTAATTTTATTTGTTGTGGATGCTTCTCTAGTGTTTCATGATGTTTGTGGATGTTTCTAAATCATGCTCTATCTATGTTGCACGTATGCATTGATCGTTGTGCTCGTGATCCGATATTTTCTCTTGTGTGTTCATGTTTTTCATGTTCTTGGCTGACTAGGTGTTTGTAGCACATTGTGGATCTCTAAGGAGTAGTTAATTGAAGTGATTCGTGTTTGAGGATGTTATTTTGGGTCTTCAATATGTTGTGGTTGACCTTGGTTGATTCACATGAATAATCTTTATTGATTTGGGCTAACTATTTATATTCTTGTTATTATTTTGTTGAAGTCGACTTGTAGCGATGTAATTTCTTGTTGCGGATATATATAAGTGATTGTTTTATCATTTGAAGGCATGTGAGAAGAAGTGTATGTGAAGTGTGTGAGTCCTATGTGTGAATATTTTTCAAATCATACGAAGGAAGAGCAGTGAAGAAGAGTGAAGAAGTGTTCATGAGCTTAACCAGAACTGTAATCAGGCATTAGCATATGCTATTTTTCTCAGTTCAAATCTGATGGATGGATTCAAAATATTTCTATAAGATAATGTGTCTTCCATTTGTAATTTAGTAGTGAGCTCTAGGTAATGTGCCTAAATGCATGTGCATTCCCTATTCATATTTCCTTATACTTTTAATAGGGTATAATCTTGTGGACTGACCTCCATCATGGTTTTTCCCCTAATAGGATTTCCACATAAAAATCTTAGTGGTATGTTTCTTTCTACTGTGTTTTTGATTTATGCTTTCATGGTTATTAATCAGATCTGAGAATAAGGTTAATAAGTTGAATAAGTCTTAAATTCTATGACAACTGATTCACCCCCCCTCTAGGTTGTCTTCCTTTGTGTTTCCAACACATTCCCCGTTGTCTTGTTGTGATGAATTACCAATGAATTAATTCCTATGCTAAAGTGGTAAATATGACATGACAAGTTTGCTTAAGAAATTAAGTGTATGGTTAATATGCAAGTTAATTGAATGCTTATCTCACTTGAGTTTCTTGATTAGGGACAAGTATCAAATGCATGCATTTAATTATGTCACCATTAATAATTTGGATTATCTAACCATTGATTTACTTCAAATTATGATCGATGGTTGAGATTCAAAATCAGTTTAATTGATTACTAGTTCTTTCACACAAGCTTTCCTGTGGAAATAATGCAGATGCACACCAATTGCTCTATGTAATGAAGATCATCTGCTTGGTCATTCTCATAGTTTGATTGTTATGAGAGTTAGGAATCTAAAAGTAGGTGTGGTTTTGAGTTTTTTATTTATGAGTAGGGTGGTATCTTTGCTCTGAGAAAAAATGGTAAGTGGCTAAGTAAGGAAATGGAAAAGTTGAGTGTGAACATCAGCCCGGTCTTCAGGTCAAAGAGGCTCAACCCTCTTGAATCTGAGAACAATTCTCCCCAAGGTGAATGGGATATGCCAAAAATCCTTGTGACACCAAAGAGGAAAACAAGAGCTACCAAAAATTTAGCACGAGGTGTTATCAAACGTGCCTGTCATCTAAGAGGTCGAATTGTCTGAGAAGAATTAGCTAAAGGTAAGGAGAAGAAGATTGAGAGGCCAGAAAGGGAAGCTACAAAAAGGAATAGGTATCACCGAGCTTACATGGGTCATCATCATTCTCTCGTTGAAGTTTGGGATGATTCCTCTGATAGTGGAGATGAGTCAGACTCTAGTTATCGTGAATATCTCATGGCTATGAAGGATTGGGTTGATTTTGAGGATGAGGTAGTGATTCCTACTCCACTGACAATAAGGACACCAAGTGGGAAAACCTACTTTTCTGGTGACAAGGAAAAGTAGCATCCTATTTCTTTTCCCAGTGGATGCTCGGGTTTTTTGGTCCTTTGTGATAATTTTCTTTCTTTGGTTGGTGTGTTATGATATGTGTTTTCTTTTATTTATGCCTTTGGTGCTAATGGTGAGGTTTCTCAAGTTGGAGTGAATTTACATGTTTTTGGTGTTGTGACAGTGACACATTTTGAAGGATTTGTGTTTTCCCTGGCTAATGGATTTTTGAGTTCTGCTTTTGTTCTCCCTTGACTTACAAATGATTGCTTTGCAATTGATTGGGAAATATTCCCCACTTTATGTTGAAATTCATCTTGGAATGAAATTGAAATGTGAAATGTACATGTAATTCATCCTGGTGCTTGTTGCTTCCTTATCTTATAAAAGGTATTTCAAGGTTGGTTACACAAGAGATCGGTAGGTAGTTCATTCTGAAAATGGTTATATACAAAAGGAAAATAGATACAATGTTTTTCAGTACTATGTTCTAGGAAAAAGTCACGTCTTAGCCCCTGATGCAGGTTGCTTTTGGTTTTGTGTGGATTTGTTATATGATTTGATGTTCATGGTAGAATAATAATGAATATTATGGTGTTTTGGTGTGGTGATATATGAAAGTTTGAATATTATTGAATGTGTTTTACTTTGAAGATGAAGCAAAATAAAGTAGAAATATTTGAATTCATGTATTATATTGCTTGATTTATATCTTTATGTGATACTAATTCAGTTATTGTTTTGTGCCTGAATGCACTTGGGATGTAGGAGGTCGAAGAACAAGGGTGTGATTAAGGAGAGGATGTTAGCTTCTTGACAGGACAAAGCAGGATGTTCTCTCGATCAGACACAGTCACTAAGATTCATATAGATTGCATTTAGGAATGTTAATTTTTGTATGACTGTTTGATTATTTGCAAATAATTAATGATTAGTTAAAATTAAAATATAAGTATAATAAAGTAAAGGAATTAAATTTTAACAATAGGTAATTATAGATTTTGATTTAAATGCTTATGCATTCTATTCTTCTTTTAATTTGTGTTACTCTTCGAGTTAATAAGTTAACTAATAGTTAAAAGATATTTATTTTATTATTGGGTAAATATTTTCAAAAGGGGATTTACATGCAATTAAATTAAATATTATTCTTATTTTAAAATCTATTATTTTCAATATTACGTTTGGAATAAAGAAAAAAGAAAACTTTAAAAAGAAAGGAGGGGTAATAGAAAAACCAACTTTTCTTGATGTATTCGGGAATTGCTCTGCAATTTTACTTTCATGGCTTCCAAATAGTATCTTTTTTTTGTTTTTAGTTCTGGTAGATTAGAAAAAAAATTGAAGAACAAAAGAAAAGAAAGGAGAAGAGGGAGATCTTGTTGGAAGGGAGTTTCAGAGGAAACAAGAAGTGGAAGCGGCAAAGAGGCATCTTCAGCTGTCAATAAAATTTTTAGGTTCTCCTTCTTAATTTTCTTTTATTGCCTTAAAAAGTTCCAAATAAGAGGAAATAAATTGTTTGTGTGTGTGTGCAAAGAGTTGTTTGTGAAAAAACTCTATGTTTATTGTGGTTGTTGAACAAAATAAATCAGTGAAGTCTATACATTATTATCAAAATTCTTTATAAATCTTAAAGAATATTTTGTTTCTCTTTACTCATTCTCAAATATCAGTCCTTTTTGAATAAATCTCTAAGAACAATCTGATGCCAGATTATTTGATTATTATACATATATATATATATATATATATACATAAATTGAAATCTGTGATGAAGGGAATTCAAATTTATTTGATGGCATACCTGTGTTACATTTATATTTTTTGTTGTGGCTATTCAGGGTAGTAAAGGGGCAACTGGGTTTCCCCAGTCGTGTATGGGAAGGGCTATGCTATGGGGGACAACTCTCCCTCCATAGGCCTCGGCCTATGGAGGAAGTGTTTCCCTCCATAGGCAGCGCCTCCCCATATGGGGAGGGGCATAAGCCCTTAATATGTATTATATTCTTTTTGAAACTGTATGATGATTTTTGAAACCGTATTTTACATGTAGAATTCCATGTGGAAAATACATTACATAGATATATATATATATATATATATATATATATATATATATATATATATATATATATATATATATATATATATATATATATATATATATATATATATATACACACACATACATATATACATGTATATATACATATATATATGTATATATATGTATATATACATATATGTATATATATATATATGTATATATATACATACATATATATATATATATACATATATATATGATTATATGCTACATTTATATATATATATACACACATACAAACAGCAAGAATATTGAGTTGTGAAATTTTTTTCTTTACTAAGAAAATTCATTTTTCTTTTGTAAAAGATTCCTGAGCTATAAATATATACACATAATATGATTACCTAGGAAATGAAATACTTCTATACATTTAAATGTAAAATATGTAAAAAAATAATTATATGGAAATATATACATACATGAATATCTGTCTACCTCAGTAAATATATATACATATGTAAATTTGGGCTTTTATATGGACTGTTTAAAATAAAATCAAGCTGAAACCATGCATATTGACATAGACCTGGCTCTTTTTGAATTTTAACATGAATGTATGCATATAAGCATGTTGAGAAATATAGTTATATAAATGAATATTAATATGAGTTTCAAACGTAACATTTTAATCTCATACCTTCAATGGGAGATTAGTTATCAAATCTAAGATACATAATTTTTTAATCTGAATATGAATAGGTAAACTTTTGTGCTAGAATTATTCATTTTCTTTTTCTCCTTTATGTTGACTTAGTATCCGTTGCATATTATTTTAGATATACCTCCATTAATAAATGTGGGAAATCTATGTATTCCAATCCATACATGTAAGGCTGATTTGTGTAGTTTCTTTTTAAATTTATATAAATTTGTTATTTTGGAAAAATTATTCAAATAAAAGTTAGAACTTGTGAATTCATATACGCTCTTTTCAAAAGACCAAACTTAGATCATTTTGAAAGAATAGGAATTGAGTTGAAAAACCAACTTGTGATCAATTTTCCCTTAAGTTAGTGTGCTAATGTAAAGTTATTAGTGAATCTGTGCAAACTTTGTAATTGTTAGAATTCCTTTCAAGTTGAGATGAGTAAAATAAAATGAAAACTTAGAGGAAAAATGTATTATTTTATTGTTCATTTTGGAAACTTCCAGGATAGGAAGCCGAAGGTGGATCCACAGAGATGATAGTTTTACCTTTTCTAAAACTATCATTTATTTATTTTCTTTCTTGGCCAAGCACATGGACCATTGAAATAGATGGAATTAAAATCCTAGAACTAAATGTATATAGGTCTCTGCCACCTCTTGTTTGCAAGAAATATGTGATTCTCATGTTAGGAATGCATATATGCATCAGGCTTGCATTGAGAGTTCCCTCTTGCGTTGTTGTTTCAGGTTGCTAGGATCCTCATGCAGGGTCGGGGATTTCTTTGAGTTAGGAAGAAACCCGCGGAAGTCTTGTACTTCGTGGTTGGGCAGAAAAGGCACCTTAATCACACTCTTGGCCCCAACTTGCAAGAAGACCAGTGGTGTCACAACGGTTGAGGTTCAGAGGTTCACATGCTATAAATGTATTCATGTATTATTTTGAATGGCTTGTAAAGCCCACTTGTAAATGTAACTTTATTTGAAATTCAGTATTGTAACATTGAAATAGATGTATTGGAATGAAAGTTTTGATGTAACATTGAAATAGATGTATTGATTGAAAGTTAATGATGTAATTGAAACTTGAATGAATTTATGGAAACTCATTGATATGAAAATGGAATTTACACATGTATCATTACAAAGATCTTTGTTGTTAGTGCAATTTACTTTTGTATACATGGAATGAAAATTTATTACTGAATTTTCCTTTTGAGCACTTATGGAATGATCTTGATCTATGCATCCTTTACTTTATTATATTTGTAATGTAATGGATTTTGGAAAATGATGTGGTTATATGAACATCATCTCTCGAGCATTACAAAAAAGGACAACCGATATATATATGGTTTTGATAACAATACATATAGAAAAATAGTACTAAATTTCTGTACATTTCTCTCGTGTGTACAAATTATACAAACTATGAATAATATAATCAAGGGTTATCTTATTTGTCTTTGTTGGATTCCAATATATCTGTTGTTTTATTCTTGTTTATCCATTCAATGAGTGTATGTAAATTCTTGAATATAATAGTGGGTTTGATATAAATATTGTGTGAGGATGCTAGTAGGAAGTTAATAATAGAAATGACTGGTGGGGGTATTGTAATGTAGTATTTTCAAGACTGTGGATTTTTTTTCTAAATACAAAATTGTTATCGAGTCATATAGGTTTATGGTTTGACTCTGTTTCCCAAAATATTGCACTGGTTTGGCAAAGTATTCATGCTCTAATTGTAATGATCAACTCGTATGCTTATCACAAAATATAATCAAATCACTTATGGAATTCTCTCTAGGTGTGTGGGAATTTTAAATTAATTATATCTTCTCTTGTTTAAGTTATTCACTACTATGAGGATGAGCAAAATTTTCAAGGTATGGTGCCTCTAAAAAATTTAAGGAGAATCATCTATTTATTTTGTGTTTGGTACTAAATACACAACAGTATCTATGAACACATTGTTTAGGATCACCCTCCTAGGTTTCACAAAGCCTAAAGTGAAGAAGTGAAGACCTAAAAGCCTTTACTTATGTGTTGGTCAATCCTTTCCCTTACATATAATTGTTCTTGGCAAGTTCATAGGTTTGTGGTAAGAATAGTTTGGTTCTAGAAAAATAACCAACAATTTGGACCTATTTTGGAATCCTTGCAGTAATCACTCCTTGAACTTACAATTTATAGGCCCCTAAGACCCATTATTTTGAACCTTGAGGCTTATTCCACTCAAAAATCATATAAATCCCAACAAATAACATTTAAATTATTCAAATTTTAGAAAACCCACCATAGAAACCTCAAATGTGACCCATTCACCACCTTGGGAAAATGAGTCCCCTCTGATGGGACTAAGTCGCCCAGGGTGGCGACTTAGTCCCTTTTGGGGATTTTTTAATTTTGAGTGAGAAAATCACCGACCTAATTCAAATTTTTGATGGATGTCGGCCTGTGAGGTCTAAATAATCCTTAATTAGGTATGAATTTCTATAAATATAAGTTTTTTAGGTCATTTTTCATAACATCTAGTATTTTTTAACAAACAAATTCAAAATTAAAGTGTTGAATATCTTTCACAAGAAAATTTATAAGTCTATCTACAAAAACGTTGAAGCTTTAGGACAACATTCAAGGGTTTTTTTAGTTCTTCAAGTTCACTTTTTTCCCAAAGTATTGCATTGCTTAGAGTTGATCATGGATGCCTATGGAGAATCACGAAGAATTCTAGGTGGGCGAGATGCAACTAGGCATCAAGCCAAGCCTAAGCACTTATTTTCTAAGTGATTCCATCTTCAATTTTCTCTCTATATTCAGCCTAAGTAAGGTTTCCATGTCATTAATATTCCTTTAAAGTGATTTAGGGTCTCTTAAAGTGATTCTTGCATTGTTCAAATTTCATCCATGTATCTTATTCTTGCATGACAGAATAGGGTTGCATCTTGTTTCAGATTTCGTAGTCTTAGATGCACTTAGTGCTAGGGTTTTTCTACATATTTCATTATATCTTTCAAGTTTTAAATACCATAATAGGGGTTTGAATGAGGAAAAACCCTATTAGAAATCAAAATATATTCTATTTTGTAGGTGTTTTCACAATTTCATATCCGAGTTTCATTTTGGGAACAAAGTGTAGGTGTTGGAGTACAGTGTTGGTTATTTTTTATGAGCCAAACTTAATCACATCCCTTACCTATGAATCTTCCAAAACTCAATTTTTAGTAAGGGTGAGGATTGGACAACACTTAAGTGAAGCATTAAACCCCACTTCTTCTCTTTGGGATCTGTGAAACCCAGGAGGGTAATCCTATTTATGTTCATAATATCCCTACTTGATCAAGAGAATTTCCATACATAGATGTATTCCTTAGGAAGTGAAAATAAGTAAGTATCATTAAAGGCTTCACAAACCTCTTACGTAATTTCTATTTATTGCAAGGAATACAATGCTTCTGAAGGTTTTTGTTGTGTGATTTAAAATATTTTATGAGTTCATTCCCATTCCAAATCTTTAGCTAGGTTTAACACTAGCTCAGTAAATCACAAGATAAGCTAATGGAAAGACTAGTACCTAGTCTAAGAGAATATTGGAGTCATACTTTACAATCAACCAGTAATACAACTATAATTTAAAATTAGTAATTAGGGGACTATTGACATGTTACTTTGTGGCATCCAAATCACCGCGTTTTAAAACACCACTTCCTTACCAAATCCTATATCATTTTCCCACAAACCAATGATCTTATTTTAGCATTAAATCAACTTATTGAATTGAAGCTTAATCAAAACCATTCATTCAGTGCAAATGACAAAAGACAAATGAAATTATAATTAAAAATTTCATTCATAATTTGTGAGGAAAATACATAGGAGAACACATATTTTAGAACTAGTATTTTCTTTCATTACTGATATTACTTTGTAAAAACCATTTTAATATCAACATACATTATGAATCATACCATAGAATTGCTTCTGATATATTCATCAACTTATCTATTAACATTCTATTGCTCTCTAAGCGTAGCCTTTACCTAGACCTTTCTTAGACTAAATTTTTTTCAAGCTCTCTTATTTTAGCCATGAAATCCCCTTTATAAATAGGGGAGCCACAAGCATTTTGTTGAGTTACAATTACATTTCATTTCATTTCAAAACCTAATTTCAACCGATTTGAAGAGATTCCCCAGGTGGTTTCACATAATCATTTGAAAGCAGGGGAAGGAAAAAGACAAAACTCATGCACATGGTACCATTAGTTGTTGCCACCACATCCACGTTGAACAAAAGGTTATGTATCATACTAGCTAAAGGACTTACACACTAGCATGGAAGAGTAAAAGAACAAAACAACAACATGTTGAAAAGAGTGCCTCCTATGCAAAGACCATGGTATCATCAAAAACAAAAACAAGAAGAAAACTCTATTCTGAGTCATCAGCATCAGAGTATGCTCGACCACTCCTTATTCAAGATGAAATTGGAGGAACCATCACCACGTCCTCATCAAAGCTATCATATGGCACCAGAGAGTGAAGATACTGGCCATATCCCAAGTCAGTGTCTCCTCTAGCATCCAAAGGACTATCAGAGAGTACAATGGGAGAATTATGTTTTCCCAATTAGGCCCTATGACTCTTGTCTCTTTTCTTGGCTTTCTTTGTAGGCTTTGCAGGCTCCTTGCCCTTAAACTGGACCAATTCTTCTGAAATGGTCTGGTTTCTTAAGTTGTAAGTGCTATGGACAATTTTTTTCTTCTTATGACCATTGGCCCTCCTCTTACCCTTCAAAATCTTGGAAGTCACAGGGACTTCTTGCTCAGCTACAGACATATCCTCATAACATTCAAAGACATTTTAAAGTTGGCTAGACCTCCTAGCTAGCTAAATTGGCACAACAAAAATTCCCATCTCATAGAACAAAGGGTGAAAACTAGAAAGGTTAAATTGAGTAGAAACTGGAAAATAAAAATCCTCTAAATCAAATTTGTAGAGAAGTATACCCACAAATCCTGACAATCACAACTAGTCCAAGAAAAAGGAATTCCTAGGTGAACTAGAGCATGAATGATAGAGAACCCAATTGAAGAATAACTCACCTAGGACAAGAATGTTCACTTCTCAGCTCAGGGAAAATTAACGTTCACACACCTCTTCACTAACCTACACCTCACATTCTCTATAGGCTGAAAAATGGTGAAAACGAACAATAAGCAACCTGCATTAAATAGATGATTTGGATAATTCAACAATTAATGATTCAAAAACTCCCCATGCGAGTGAGTTGATAAATTAGAAACTTAGCTTTGAATCTATGCTTTCAATCCCTGAGGCTTTAAAACTTCATCCATTGTGATCATGAGCATCATTTTTTGGCCTTTAGCAACTTGTTTCTAGAAAACAGTGATGCCACCTCAAATGCTACCACATTTTTCCTTAATCTTCATTAATCATACATGATCTAATAACTAGCATGCATCACCAACTCAATCTGTGCCCCTTCATTAATATAGGTGAAGTGCACAAAACTAACGTTTTGAAGAGAACAATTCATTATAAAATCCATCGCTCATTGTAGATCCACCCCAAATTCCACGGTTCAGTCAGGGATGAGAGTATTGTCATGATGAACTTCAGCTCGTTGGATCATCTTGGTTTAAAATCACATCGAAGGTTCTCCACCTATCCTACTACTTTATTTTTTGCTTTCTACGATGTCCTCAAAATACTGCCATGTTTCCTTTTCAATCAATTGTTGTCACTTATCACTGCAAAATTTCATCCCTTACTAGTTCCATTAGCGATGCTAGCATCCAAGTGATGAAATCTTAGCCCTTGGATCTATGGGCCAGCCTCGATCACATTCACCTTCCCATCACACATCGTTGATTCATACTTTGAACTCTAGATCATATCAGTGACAAGAGATAAGGTGAAGAGACCAGATTAAGACATGTGTACCTGCATGAGAATTAATGATACAAAAGACTTCGCGCATAAGATCTATTCAAATTAGCAAAAGAAACTTGAACAGATAACCCCATCGCTCATCATTATTTTAAAAATTAATCTTTAGAATAAATCCATGACATGAGCAATAAATAGAAAATCACCAGGGCCATCACTCATTGCTAATTCTCCTCATATAGTTTGCAATTATTTAGTGATGAGATATCCCAATGATTACACTGAACATTTGCATTGTGTATCGCTAATACAAAATAGGTCATTCCAAACCAATCCACGATGCATGAAATACATGAGATACTACATATCGCTCATCGCTATTTGAAAACACACCATTACATAACCATCCTTGACGAGTGATGAAGAGAAGAAAGAAAGACCATAGGCCATCGTTGATCGCTAATACAATATTCAAGGCTCAAAAGCCATTAGTGATAAGAAAAAATTCAATCACTATAAGGAGAGGCAAGAGTATCACCCATCAGTATTTCATATTAAGAGCTCTCAAAGTTATTCATGATGAGTGAAACCAAAGGAAAACCAATCATCACTTATCCCTGATTCAAAAGATACACTCCAGAAGCAATCTGTGATGAGCAATAAAGAGAAGTGGCGGACGAGACTTAAGTGAAAACTTTTAAGCACATGCCCATAAGTTGTTCTAATGAAGGGGACCCTCTAGGAAAATACGAAAAAATGGGATCAAAAGTTCCTAAGTCATAAAATGCAAAGGATGCAAATGACAAAAAGGCTCTTTACTTGAAACCTTATATAAAAGAAGAAACTAAAACCTAGGCATGAGGGACTGGTTACCCAATGATTTTTTATGACATAAAATGTTTTAATATGACTAAAAATGGGAAATAGGAAGTCAATGAAAAATTAGATCCTTACAAGTGTTTAGAGCTAAGGATTTCTTAAGGAAGGGTTCCAAGCTAACACAAAAAAAAATCCTTCAACAACGATGACAAGCAGAACCCTAAGCCTTTAGATAAAAACCCAATATTCAAAATGTGACAATATTTTGAGATGGAACATAACATTTTGCAAGTTCCATTAGTGATTCCAATTGGGGATATATTTTTCTCCAGAACAAAGTGAGAATCCAAAATCTCAGGTGAAGCAGACCAAGAAAAGAGGGCCAAAATGAAAAATGAAGAAAGAGAACCAAACCCAAATGAACAACATATGCACAATATTTACACAAGTTACAGGGCTAGACCAACCTTAAAAATGGTGCCTACCTTTGTCAAAAACCTTGTTTTCAACCATTAGCAACATGCCCAGGCTAAAAACACTATCATGATGTTGGATGTTGTGGTTGTGTTGTTGATATTTGGTTGTCATTGATGTTAACACTATTAGCATTAATCCATTAGAAGTTGTATATGTCGAGGATATTGAGAAAATTGTAATAAAAAGAGTCATAGGTTGTCATTGGTGAAATGAATTTTAGTCTTTCGGTGACTTTAGTACATTGTTGGGCAGAGGTTGTGGACTAAAGGGTTTATTTTTGAATATATCTAGTTTATCCATGTCGATTTTTAGAGATCTGCATGAAGATTTGATCAAGTTATGAAGATTTGTATTCTGACATTTTTTCTGTTACTTTAGTTTGTGTTCCTAAATGAAGATTATGTGAATTTTGTAAGTTCAGTTGTTGTAGATACTTCTCTAGTGATTCATGATGTTTTTGGATGTTTCTAGATCATGCTCTATCTGTGTTGCATGTCCGCATTGATCGTTGTACTTGTGATCAAATATTTTCTCTTGTGTGTTCATGTTTTTCATGTTCCTAGCCAATAAGGTCTTTGTAGCGCATTATGGATCTTTGAGGAGTAATTAATTGAAGTGGTTCATGTTTGAGGATTTTACTTTGGGTCTTCACTATGTTATGGCCGACCTTGGTTGATTCACATGAATAATCTTTATTGTTTTGGTCCAACTGTTTATATTCTTTTCATTATTTTGTTGAAGCCGACTTATAGCGATGCAATTTCTTGTTGCAGATATATATAAGCGATTGCTTATAACATTTGAGTGTGTGATGGAAATGGTGTGTGCGAATAATGTTCTAAATCATTCGAAGGTAGAGCAGAGTGTGAAGAAGAGTGAAGAAGAGTGATAAAGTGTTCATGATCTTAACTGGGACTGTAATCAGGCATTAGCAGATACTATTTTTCTGATTCAAATCTAATGGATGTAATCGGAATCTTTTTGTGAGACAGTGTGTCTTCCTTTTGTATTTGAGAAGTGAGATCTAGGAAGTGTTCTTGAATGCATGTGCATTCCCCATTCATATTTCTTTATACTTTTAACATGGTATATTCTTGTGAACTAATCTCCAATGTGGTTTTTCCCCTAACAAAGTTTGCACGTAAAAAATATTGGTCTTATGTGTGATTCTGATGTGTTGTTAATTTATAGTTTCATGGTTATTGATCAGATCTGAGAATAAAGTTAATAAGTTGAATAAATTTGAAATTTTGTGATAGTTTTGATTCACACCCCCCCTCTTAGTTATTTTCCCCTTGAGTTGCCAACAATTGGTATCAGAGTAGATTCTTTGGAAGAAGTTTAATAGCTTAAGATGATCATGGATGGCATCTTACACGAAGGATAACTAGTTCTAGATTTGATGGTATAAATTATTCTTTGTGGAAGGCTCGAATGGAGTGCCATCGATTGGTGTTTTCCACAGCACCTAATAAATCTCTAAGGAATAGCCAATTCCTATAATCAAGACTCTTGTAATGAATGGCCAACTAACAAGATCTAGTCAAAGACTGAGATCTTCTGCACTTTAGGCTCTGTGGGATGAAGGAGGGTATTCCTAGTGTGTTCACTTGATATTTTTCTTTGTAGAACACATGATTTACACATATTAATTTGGATGAAGGATAATTATACAAAAATTACTACAAAATTGGCTTGTTTCTAAGTAACTTGCTACCCATTCATCAAAATGAAGACATCCTTAGTGAGAATTGATATGTACACATTTTGAGATCAACGAATTTTAAATGAATTTAAAATTTTGGCTTTGGTTCGGTCACTAGATAATTGTTTGATTAAACCTTTAGGTAAATCATTTAGGAATATATTAGTGACCTATTCATTGGGAAAATGGAGTCACACATACAAGAACCAGTAAAATAGAGATGACCCAAGAATTCAATGGAATAGACTACTCTCATAATAACTTGACATCATGGAGCTTAAATTTTTTGATACATTAATACTTATGAAATCCTTTGCAAATGAATGTAAATTCATGACCCTATCTAAGTATTTAATTGATTTATTGAATAAAAAAAAAGAACAGAGACATACATTCGAAGAAATGTTCAAATTAGAATAGAAATACCATTAATATTTCATTCAAAATTCACTTAAACTTACAAAAGGAGATACATATATCAGAATTATACATTTCCTAGTATTTTAAGCCATAACTGCAGAACAATTTAAGCTAATTGCATGAGTTCATTCATAAGCTCAAAACTGACAAGCTATTCTATTCCTATCTACCCATATATATTTGCAGCAAAACCTAGCTAGAATTTTTCCATCCTCTGGAAATGAGCTATGATTTTCCTTTTATAGCACAAGGGAGTGACAAGCTTTTGGGCCAAATGCATGTCAAATACAACATTTTCATTTCATCAATCATTTCAACTGCATTTCAAAATTACCCATGTGTTGAATCTGCAAGTTCATGGTGCAAATGGGGAAAACTCAAAATTATAACCACCATAAAAAAGGGGAAACCAAAAGTGCCGGAAAAATTCCAATGTTTCCATCCACACTGCAACAAACTAGGTATCTTCATTACCATGAGGGCACACATTCAGCACCAAACCCAAAAATTAACTTTCATGTACCTTGGAGAAGAGACCACCCACCACAACAACATATCACAACAAAAAATTTCCATCCCACATGGCAATTTCTTACCGACCAACTACCTTGCCTTTACCAATAACTAGACCCCAGTATACATGATCGCTCTAAGTTGTTGCTAGAGAGGGAGATGTAACCTTAGCTTCCTCCTTTTCCTCGCCTACATGCATCATAGTACTAGTTTACCCACTTGGAGTCTTAACAACCAATGGACGGACACATAAAACCTTGTCACCTGAGGCCAGAGTTTTTCCTAGAGTCGAGAGATATTGTTGATAACTGGTATCTATTTCAGTATTTCTATCCAACTACCTTTCTATGAGATCAATGGGCGAGGTTTGACACTTGAAGGAGCCACAACCATATCTTACTCTCTTGTTGACACCAGAAACACAGTGCACCGGCTTCTTTCCTTTTTCATCTACTAATTGAGAAGCAACGTTATAGGGAGGTTGGATGAATCAATCACTGATTCATGCTCTAGGTCTTGTTTGGAAGACCTCTAAGGTGTCTCACTCCACCACTTCAACCTATAGGACCTTTCCTTACTTAGGTTCTCCTAGTCTTTCCTTTCCAACCCCAACTACCAACTTAATTCTCCCTACCAAGTCCAGCTTGGTACAATCTTGCAACTCTAGACTTAGCCCTTAATCCACCCTAAAGGCTACAATCCTCCAAAATATTGAATTTAACTTTGCAGGGGTGTGGAGGTGTTTCTAATGACTTCAATCCATCCAACTTTGATTCTTAGGGGTCCACATAGCTCCATTTCAAAGTTGCTTCCATCAAACCCTCACTTAGGTCTAAAAGGCTACTAGCCCTAGGAGCCCCAATTAGGCCTCCTTCTCTGAGAAATCAGGCTTATTTCCTAAAAATTTCCAAAGAACCCCCAATATTTTCTTGGGATTCCTGGTTCATAAGCCCACCCCTCAAGGATTTTTGGGGTCTTCGATCACAACTAGCTGTACAAAGCCCTAACTTGAAAATGAGCAATACTAGGGTTTTTAAGCCCTTTCCTGACTTCTCTACAATCTATCAAGTTCTTTCCTCACTAGATGGATTGATGGAGTTTATTCCTATATACCAGGTCTTGGTAAGACTCATACCTGCCTTCCCCAAAAAGGAATTTGTCAAGAATTTGACACCCCTACAAATTAAGTGCTTTGCACTAAAGTCTTCCTAGTCGGGCACCTCCGTGGCTCGCCTAGGGCAAGACTTCCATAGTAACTCCTATGCTTCCAAGGAAACTAAACCCTACTATATTTACAGCCATGGAGTCTAGTCACTATTCCCAAAGGGTCGTACAATTTGTACGGTGGGAAAGTGAACTAATACCCCATTCTTCACAAACTGCCTGGTTCAGACCAGCAACAGTCAAAAAACAAAACTATTTACAATCAATGCTAGAAAATGAATTAGGAAACTATCTAAATGCCACACAAAGCTTGAAGATTAACTACTCTACATCCTATACAAACTACAGTGCCATGTTCAATTCATTAAAGCAGCATTTCAAAGCAAAAACAGGAAATTCACACTCAATCACAACTGTTTTCTTGAATACAAAAACTTCAACAATATCAAAATGCCTCTAACCCTACTCCAATGCCGAGGCATCCCATAAATAGGTCCCCTAAATTGGTTATCTCTCCCTTGGGCTCCTCTTGGCTGCTTGTACTCCAATTGAGCAACATTTTCAAACATTTGCAAGAATTCCTAAAAATCCAAGACCTCATTTAGAGCTAGAACTTTATGTCACCTATCCTATGGTCAACATGACCTTCATTATATGATCAACACCCAATGAAAAATGCCACTAAGGCACAACCAGAAAAGAACACGAGTAGATGAAAAGTTGGCCTAAACAAATTGCCAACACATGACCTTCTAGACAATCTAAGGTATCCTAGGGGTGCTCCTGCATCATTCTCCCCCCTCTGCACAAACACTAAGGAATGTGGGGAGAGATCAGAGATAAATCAATACCTTGCTTCTTGAACTGAGCTTCATCCACCCATGTAGCTGTAGATTCTGGTTTGTCCTTCCATTTGATGAGATGTTCCATGTATTCATTATACCGGGTAGACTTCTTCACCCTTGATTCCAAGATCCTCTCTGCTTGCAACTTGTCTTTAGGAGGTAAGGCTATATTACTCACATCCTTCAAGACATCCACACTTTTTTGATCCAAGTCAGTGACTGGTCCTTTATACCTGATCAAATCAGCCACATTAAACACTGGTGAAATGCCTAAGTCTGCACGTAGCTCCACTTTGTAGGCATTCTTTCCATATTTTGCTAACACCTGACATGGTCCCACTCTCTTCATCTGCAACTTGGTTGATGTTCCTTTCTGCAACCTAGATTTGTTGAGATGGACCATGACATAGTCCCCTACTGCAAATTTTAGATCTTTCCTAGACATATCCACCTTGGCTTTTAGCTTGTGAGTAGCCTTTGTGATTGTCTTTTTCACGTGATCCTAAATCTCTTTCATGGTCTAAGATAAATGCTTAGCATGGCCATTCCTATGCTCCATAGCTTCTAAATCTCTAAGTTCACACACACCTCTTGGGTGCATTCCATACACTATTTCAAAAGGACTTCTTCCTGTGGTCCGATTCACACTATCATTGTAGGCATATTCAGCCTGTGATATGACCAAGTCCCATTTTTGTCCATACTCCTTGGTGAGGCAGCTTACAAGGTTACCTAACACTCTATTTATTACCTCAGTTTGTCCATCTTTCTGAGGATGGTAAGTTGATCCAAAATACAAGTTCGTACCTAATCTGCTCCATAGAGTCTTCGAAAAATGACTCATGAACTTCAAATCCCTATCTGAGACAATGCTCAATGGCAATCCATGAATCCTCACAATCTCTTTGAAGAAAAGATGAGCAATATAGCTTGCATCATGGGTGGTCTTGCAAGGAATAAAATGACTCGTTTTGCTAAACCTATCCACCACCACATAGACACTATCAAACCCTGTATTAGTTTTAGGGATTCCTACCACAAAGTCCATGCTAACACATTCCCATGGTCTATTTGGAATGGGTAGAGGTCGATACAAACCTGCATTGCTAGCTCCGCCCTTGGCTTTCATACAAACTACACACTGCTCCACATACCTTATGACATCCCTTGGCAACTTGGGCCAATAATAGAACCTTTGTACTAATTGTATTGTCTTGTTGATACCAAAATGACCACTAAGACTACCATTGTGCTTCTCTTGGATAAGATTCTCTCTCATTGAACCTTTTGGAACACATAACTGATTCCCCTTGAACAAAAGTCCACTCTGCAATGTATACTCTGAGAATTGACTATGAAAGTGATTTTCAAAATCAGAACATACCCTATATGCCTCCTAGAAGTCTTTATCTTCTCCATAGAGATCCTTGAAACTCTCTATCCCAATGCTCTTTATTTGTATCTCTTGCACTGTCAGCAACCTCCTACTTAGTGCATCTGCCACCTTGTTCAACTGTCCCTTCTTGTGTTTGATAGTAAATGTGAAAGCTTGGAGGTATTCCATCCATTTCAAATGTCTATTTCTCAACTTCCCTTGTGTGTTGATGTAGCTAAGTGCCTAGTTATCAATAAACACTACAAACTCTTTAGGTAGGAGATAATGCCTCCACTTTCTAAGTGACTATACTAGAGCATATAGTTCTAGGTCATAGGTAGAATACTTTTTCTTAGCTTCATTGAGCTTTTCACTAAAGAAAGCTATAGGTCTGCCTTCCTGGCTTAGTACTCCTCCTACTGCAATTCCACTGGCATCACATTCCATAGTGAATAACTTATCAAAACTAGGTAACAAAAGGATGGGTTGAGTTGCCAATTCTTGTTTCATTTTCTCAAAACCCTTCTCAGCTTCAAGAGTCCATTTGAACTTAGTTTTTAGGCCACCTTTGATTGTATCAAGTACTAGGGCACATATGCCACTAAAGTTCCTTATAAACTTCCTATAAAACTAAGCTAACCCATGAAAACTCCTTACCTCTGTCCCTGTGGTTAGTGTAGGCCAATTTAGGATAGCTTCCACTTTGCTTGGGTCCATCTTCAATGATCCTTGGGATACTAAAAATGCCAAATACACAAGCTCTTGTTTGAATAACTCACACTTTTCTAGGTTGATGGCTAACCTCTCCTCCTACAATCTTTTAATAACCAACTCCATATGTTTTAGATGTTCTATTGTCTTGCTAAATATGAGTATATCATCTAGATATACCACCACAAATATACCAGTGAAATCCTTAAGCACTTCATTCATGAGCCTCATGAATGTACTAGGGGAATTTGAGAGGCCAAATGGAATAACTCTCCACTAATATAACCCATCAGTTGTCTTGAAGGCTGTCTTCCACTCATCCCCATCTTTGATTCTGAACTAATGGTATCCACTCTTGAGATCCAACTTGGTGAAATACTGAGCTCCTCCAAGACAGTCCATCAAATCCTCAATCCTAGGAATAGGGAACCTATATCTAATTGTAACTCTGTTTATAGCCCTAGAATCAATGCATAGCCTCCACTTACCACCTTTCTTGGTTTCTAAGACCACTGGTACTGCACACGAACTGATGCTCTTATTAATTAGTCCTTGGTCTAACAACTCCTGCACTTTTCTAGCTACTTCTAAGTTTTGATATGGTGTAAGCTTGTAAGGTGCTTTGTTTGGCAATGAAGCCCTTGGTATGAAGTCAATCTGATGACTAATGGCTCTCTTTGGAGGTAAGGTTTCTAGTGATCCATCACTAACTATATCCTTGAAATATTCAAGCAACTTTTGGACTGCTCCTGGTATGACTATTTTCTTAGTCTTATCTTCCTCCTTAGGTTGCACCATGACCACATATCCTTCCCCTCCTTGTTGTAGAGTGTTGATTAACTCCTTGCCACTACTTAACAAGACACTATGGGTCTTTGACTATCCTTCTTCCTCATCTGATAGTGACTACAGTTTGAATGTCTTTCCATCCTTCTTGAATGAGATAGTGTTGTCCTTTCCATCATAGATGGCTCCTTTGTCATACTACCATGGTCTTCCTAATAGAAGATGCCATGCATCCATGGGAAACACATCACAAATCAACTTGTCCTTGTATCCTCTAATGGAGAACTCCACCATTGTCTGCTCATTTACAAGAACACTCTGCCCTTTGTTCAACCATGTCACCTTGTAAGGACTAGTGTGGGGTATCTTCTCCAATTTTAACTTCCTTACTGCCTCCTCAGAGATAATGTTATCAGTAGACCCTGAATCCACTATAACCTTGCACACCTTTCCAAGTATTTTGCATCTTGCCCTGAATAAGGCTCTCCTTTGCTTTGACTCTTCTTTAACTGGTTGTCTGATTAGAAACCTACTAAACATCAGGTTCTCCCCCATTTTTGATTCTATGTGACTAACCTCTGGTGACTTGACACTCATGGTGTCCTCTTGAGTATATACTACTCTCTTTTCTATATTTGATGAAGATGCTTTCTCCAGGCACTTATAAGCTGGATGACCTACTTGACCATAGTTGTAACACTCCATACTAGCAAAGTATGAGTTACTTCTACCTACTCTTCCTCTATTTGAACCTCCTTGAGGTCCTCTACCTCTTCCATAGCCTCCTCTAGAAGTTGTTTCACTTCCATGCTCTGTGAGTTTAGACTATCCTTGACTTCTTTGTTCAGTCCCTCTACTTTGGTATCCACCTCTATGTCCTCTTTGATCTCTGCCTTTACCTTTGATTTTAGAAGCCTGATCTTGAGTCCTCTTACTCCTCTCTTCAATCCTTATAGCCAATTGATAGCATTGGTGCACTATTTTGGGACTTAGAAGAGTCATCTCCTCTTGAATGTTCCACTTCAAACCATTAAGGTATCTAGCCACCTTAAGAATTTCATCCTTAGAAACATTAGACCTCATGCAAAGTTTTTGAAACTCCTCCATATAGGAATTCACATCTTGGTCTCTTTGTCTCAAGCTCTATCTTTTCTTGTGCAACTGAACTTCATAATCATCTAGCATGTATGCTTTTCTCACTTTGGTAACCATTCCCTTCCAAGTAGAAATAGGCTTCTTGCCTTCCTTTTCTCTCTCTGTCTGAATGAACTTCCACCATGTCAAAGCAGAACCTATCAATCTTGATTTGGCCACCTTTACCTTTTGTGCTTCAGTGACTCCATCACACTCAAAATGGTTTTCCATTCCCTCTATCCAATCCATGACTAGATCAGCTTCCATTTTCCCACTAAACAGTGGTATGCCTTCAAGTGCTTTTCCACTCAAAGCCTTCAATGCCTTCAAGAAAGGCTCTTCTTTCAAAAAAGGGTTAGGTTCAAGGATCTTGTCTTCCTCTGCAACCTCTTCTTTCTTTGGTACCCTTCCTTCCAACTACACATTACTCATTGCTTGCTCAAGTTGGGCTATTCTTTCCCTCAATAGCCTATTGTCTTCCTCCTGTTCTTCGACCTTCTTGGCCAATTCTGCATTTGTCACCATGATAGTAGAACCACTAGACTCAACCTCTGACATATATTATTCTATCCCAAATCTTTTTCTGCTCTGATACTAATTTAATAGGGAGGTTGGATGAATCAATCACTGATTCATGCTCTAGGTCTTGTTTGGAAGACCTCTAAGGTGTCTCACTCCACCACTTCAACCTATAGGACCTTTCCTTACTTAGGTTCCCCTGGTCTTTCCTTGCCAACCCCAACTACCAACTTAATTCTCCCTACCAAGTCTAGCTTGGTACAATCTTGCAACTCTAGACTTAGCCCTTAATCCACCCTAAAGGCTACAATCCTCCAAAATCTTGAATTTAACTTTGCAGGGGTGTGGAGGTGTTTCTAATGACTTCAATCCATCCAACTTTGATTCTTAGGGGTCCACCTAGCTCCATTTCAAAGTTGCTTCCACCAAACCCTCACTTAGGTCTAAAAGGCTACTAGCCCTAAGAGCCCCAATTAGGCCTCCTTCTCCGAGAAATCAGGCTTATTTCCTAAAAATTTCCAAAGAACCCCCAATATTTTCTTGGGATTCCTGGTTCATAAGCCCACCCCTCAAGGATTTTTGGGGTCTTGGGTCACAACTAGCTGTACAAAGCCCTAACTTGAAAATGAGCAATACTAGGGTTTTTAAGCCCTTTCCTGACTTCTCTGCAATCTGTCAAGTTCTATCCTCACTAGATGGATTGATGGAGTTTCTTCTTGCGTACCAAGTCTTATTAAGACTCATACCTACCTTCCCAAAAAAGGAATTTGTCAAGAATTTGACACCATTGCAAATTAAGTGCTCTGCACTAAAGTCTTCCTAGTTGGGCACCTCCCTAGCTCGCCTAGGGCAAGACTTCCACAGTAACTCCTGTGCTTCGAAAGAAACTAAAACCTACTATATTTATAGCCATGGAGTCTAGTCACTATTCTGAAAGGGCCGTACAATTTGTACGGTGGAAAAGTGAACTAATACCCCATTCATCACAAACTGCCTGGTTCAGACCAGCAACAGTCAGAAAATAAAACTATTTACAATCAATGCTAGAAAATGAATTAGGAAACTATCTAAATTCCACACAAAGCTTCAAGATTAACTACTCTACATCCTATACAAACTATAGTGCCATGTTCAATTCATTAAAGAAGCTCTTCAAAGCAAAAATAGGAAATTCACACTCAATCACAATTGTTTCTTGAATACAAAAACATCAACAATATCAAAATTCCTCTAACCCTACTCCAATGCCGAGGCATGCCATAAATAGGTCCCCTAAATCAGTTATCTCTCCCTTGGGCTCTCCTTGGCCACTTGTAGCTCCAATTGAGCAACATTTTCAAAAATTTACAAGAATTCCTAAAAATCCAAGACCTCATTTAGAGTTGGAACGTTATGTCACCTATCCTATGGTCAACATGACCTTCATTAGATGATCAACACCCAATCAAAAATTGCACTAAGGCACAACCAAAAATTAACATGAGTAGATGAAAAGTTGGCCTAAACAAATTTCCAACACATGACCTTCTAGACAATCTAAGGTATCGTAGGGGTGCTCCTGCACTACAACGTTCGAGAATTGCAATCTTCTACTACATCTGGTGGGCACAAGCCTAGGATTTCCGATCGAAGCACCGTCATGAATAGTAGGACCAATATTTTGTGAGTTTAAATGAATAGATCTTCTCACTAGGTTACTCATCTTCTCTTGTTAGACAAGCACTTGAACTTGATCGAAATCGACTCAAAAAGCTTTCTAACTAGTAAAATGAATGACATGATTAGCAGTTAAATCCTCCTATATTTATCATGCAAGGTAATGGAAACCTTCATCAATGTTTAGTAAAAACGCACATGAAAACATGGCAATTTGGTGGCATATGTATTGTCACTGTTTAATTTGAGCTACATGAGAATCTACGGATCACCCTTCATGATTTCCAATAGCTACATCTTCACACGGATTAAGATTGACATGATTGCACAAGAATGGAATAATTCATTAATAGTTCACCCATTGCAAAATAAAATGGCTACCATATGCCATTTGCCAAATTTGAATACGACCCGCTGATCTGCTGAAGAGTTGGCATATCGAACGGTTTATCTTGGGCTGACTGGGTTTGAAATCCAGTGAAGCATTGTTGTCCTACCTCTGACCAATAACATTAATCCATCTCGAACACCAACTACTGTGTCAGCAGGCCCAATGCATCTTGCAAACTAAATGACTAGATCCACATGTCACAATCTCACTAACCCCGTGGATTTTAACCAACCTCCATCTTCCCCCCGAGAGCTAGAAAGGAACAACATAGATTCATTCTATCTTTTCATCCCGGTCGTTGGTTTAAAACCATGGCCACAAGTGCAGTAGTGGAGATCGGACCCCACATTCCATATGGGACACACGTCCACATTTCATTGATCTCACACCAAATAACTAGCTGGCACCTTAAATCCATGAGTTGGTTGGGTACGATCAAGATCTTCTCCAATATCCTCAAATTTTAAAATCCTAGATACAACATGATTAGCATTTAATGAAAGGCTCAGGCGAGGCCACCGACGAAATGACCCCTTGCAGACTGATGGCTTAATCTTAAATCATGGGGAAAATTAAAATCCAAACTTAAGGAATTGGTGACATCAATGAGCGGGTTGAATGACGGGTACTCTAACCAAAGCGGGCTGGTGAAAATATGTAAAAAATGGCTCGAAGAAGTGACTTAAAGGTCCGGGAATTGGCAGAACCAATCAATGCCAAATTAGAAAATTTGAAGGCTCACAATACTAAACCCTATTCACTTATGGGGACAAGGGTTTATCAAAGAGGCAGACCAAATCCATGGAGAATGAGAAGATCCACTAGGATTTTGGAAGCTCCAACACCATCTGAGATGCATTGGTGAAGATTAAAGGAACATTACAAGTAATAGGTATGTTATTCCACAGAATGGTCCAACTACTACTGTTGAGATTAGGGATGTTGAGTATAATATCAGGGCTAAGGAGGCAATGTTGAGTGCTTTGAGTGATACTGAGATGACAAATGTGATGGATCTAAAGACTACCTATGAGATCTATAAAAAGTTAGAAACTTTGTATGAAGGAGATGCTAATGTGAATATTGCTAAGCTACAAAGTCTAAAAGGGAAATATGAAATGTTGAGAGTGGGTGATGATGAGAACATTACTACTTTCATGCAAAGAGTGAATGAACTTGTGTGTGGTATCAAAAGTGCTAGTGGATAGTTGGACGAATCAGCAATTGTTGCTAAAGTGGTTAGATCATTTCCTACTTCCTACAAAGTCAAAGCTAGTGCTATTGAAGAGATCCAGACTGTAAAAAATGTTACCAAAGATATGTCGATTGGTAAGCTTACTGCTTTTGAGTTGAGTGAATTTGGTGATGCCCTTCCTAAGGTCAAATTTTCATTCAAGGCCACTACTTCTAGAAGAGATAAACAAAGATATGATCTAGGTGAAATTTCATTAAGAAATACATTCAGGTATGAGGATGAAATGAAATAGATGGAAGAAAAAGAAAGAGAGTTGGAAGAGCTAGAAGCATTGATAGTGAGAAGAGAAGCCAGAGGACAAGTTAAGTATAAAGGTAAGTTTCCTATTAAATGTTTCTCTTGCAATAAGATAGGTCATTTTGCATCAAGGTTTCCTGAAAGAGTTTCTAAGACAAGAAATAACAATCCTAAATTTCAAAAGAAGTGTTACTATGTTTTTGATGAAGGTGTGACAAAGGATGAATCTAATAAAGGAAATGGAAGTGAAGATGAATTTGTATTTATTGTTATCAAGGGAAATAATCTTGAATATGCTAGTTGTACAAATGTGGAGAAAGCCCTAGCTACTTGAGTTGAAGAGAAAGATGAATGGGTAATCGACAGTGGATTCTCACATCATATGATAGGAGATAAAAGTAAGTTTGTGAGTTGGGATAAGTATGATGGTGGTGTTATGAGATTTGGTGATGACAAAGTTGGTGTGATCAGTGGAAGAGGATGTATTTCTCTTGATGGTAAGCATAATACTGATGATGTCCTGTATGTGGAAGGTTTGAAGCATAATCTTGTAAGTGTTGGAAAAATGGTTGATAAGGGATACAATCTTTAGTTTATGGATGGTAAGTGCAAAATATTGGGAAATTCTAGAAATGTGATTGCATCAGGTACAAAAACAAAAGGTAATATTTTTCAACTAAGTGCTACTAGTAAAAGTTGCTTGATTGCTCAAGTTGATGAAAGTTGGTTGTGGCATAGGAAAATGTGTCATGTTAACTTTGATATTAATATTGTGAAGATAAGTTCTACTAAGGGTGTGAGAGATCTTCCTAAGTTGATGAAACCTACTAATTCCATATGCAAGGAATGTCAGTTAGGAAAGAAAACAATATAATTCAAATGGATTGTTGGAGCTTGTGCATACTGATTTGTGTGCTCCTTCTAGATTCAAAAGCTTACAAGAATAGAAGTACTTCATGTTGCTTATTGATGATTATTCAAGAATGATATTGGTTGCTTTCTTAAGGGAAAAATTTGAAGCTCTGGAGAAGTTCAATATCTTTAAGGCTATGGTTGAGACAAAGACAAGTCTAAAGATTAAATGTCTAAGATTAGATAGAGGTGGTCAATTCACTCCTGGTGAGTTTGATTCTTTTTGTGAAGAACATGGAATAAAGAGATAGTTATCTACACCATGGACCCATCAAAAAAATGGAGTTGTGGAAAGGAAGAACAGGACAGTTCTATATGCTACTAGAACTATGATGTTGGAAGGAAATTTACCTCATATCTACTACAGAGAAATTGTAATTACTGTTGTGTACACACTTAACTGGGTACAAATCAAAGGTGATACTAGTAAGACTGCTTTTGAGCTATGGACTGGTCAAAATCCTACTTTTAGATATTTCAAGATATTTGGAAGCAAATGTTATATCAAAAGAGATGAAGATGTAGGAAAGTTTGATGCTAGGAGTGATGAAGGTATATTTATAGGTTTTTCTACTAAAAGCAAGGCCTACCGGTGCTACAATAAGAGATTAAAGAAAATGGTTGAAAGTGCAAATGTCAAGGTTGATGAATACATACCTGGACCATCTAGAACCCGTTGATATGATTATGATGATTAGAATGATAGTACAAACAAAGGAAAGTAAGTTCAAACTTCAAATCAAGTTCAAATTATTCTAGTGAATCAAGGAGATCAAGAGGAAGGAGAAACTGGTGAAAGTGCAGAAGAGAGATCAAAAGAGCTTGAAATTCAAGAATGTCCTAAGACTCTAAGGTATGTAATATTGAATCATTCAGAAGATTAGATCATAGGTAATAAGAATAAAGGTGTTTAGACTAGGAGAAAGATTGCAGAAGAATATTGTTTAATTTCAAAGACTGAGCCTAACAATGTGAATGAAGCATGCAAAGATGAACATTAGGTTGAAGCAATGAAAGAGGAATTACAACATATTGAAAAGAATGATACATGGATTCTTGTTCCTAGACCTAAGGATAAAAATGTAATTGGAACTAGATGGGTCTTTAGAAACAAACTAAATGAGCAAGGTGTTCAAAGTGGTTAGAAACAAAGCGAGGCTGGTGTGTAATGGATATTCACAGATGTAAGATATTGATTTTGAAGAGACCTTTGACCCTGTTGCTAGAATTGAAGCTGTGAGATTGTTTCTTGCTTATGCTGCTTACAAAGACTATAAGGTTTATTAGATGGATATCAAGTCAACTTTTCTAAATGGCAAGCTGGAAGAAGAGGTGTATGTTGAACAAATAGATGAATTTCAGTTGACTAATTAGGGAGATATGGTTTGTCGGTTGAAGAAAGCATTGTATGGAATCAAGCAAGCCCCTCAAGCATGGTATGCCATATTGGATAAGTACTTGCTAAAGATTGGATTTAACAAAGGTACTGCTAATAGTAATCTATATTTCAAGATTGATCATAATAAAGATTTGATTGTGGAAGTCTTTTTTGATGATATCATTTTTTGGAGGAGATGATAGCATGTGCATGAAGTTTGCTAATGAGATGTAGAGTGAGTTGGAGATGTCAATGATTGGAGAGATGAAATTCCTTTTGGGATTGCAAATCACTCAGTTAGATAAAGAGATCTTTATATCTCAATCCAAGTATGTGAAATAATTGCTGAAGAAATTTGGTATGGAAGATTCAAAGCCAGTTGGTACACCCATGGTGACTTGATGCAAGTTGACAACTGTTGATGATTCTCCAAAGGAAAATCAGACTAGATATAGATCAATGATTGGTGGATTGCTTTACTTGACTCAAACTAGGTCTAATATCATGAATTTTGTATGTATTGTTGCAAGATTTCAAGTTGATCCTAAAGAATCCCATGTGACTATTGTGAAGAGGATTTTCAGATACTTGAAGGGGACAATTTATTTTGGCTTGTGGTACCCTAAAGATGATGATCTTACTTTGAGTGCCTTTACTAATGCTAATTGGACTTGGGAGATGTGAATGACAGGAAAAGTACTAGTGGTGGAGCATTTTTCTTGGGCAAGAAGTTGATTTCATGGTTAAGTAAGAAGTGGAATGTTATTTCTTTATCTATTGCAAAGGAAAAATACATTGTTGCTGCTAATAATTGTACTCAAGTGTTATGGATGAAGAAAATGTTGAAGGATATCAAAGTTGTGTATGATGAGCCTATTGTTATATTCTCTAATAACTCAAGTGCTATTAACATTTCTAAAAATGTAGTGTTGCATTCAAATACGAAGCATATATCTATCAAGTTTCACTTTTTAAGAGAGAAAGTGAGTGAAAAGGAAGTCAGATTGGAGTATGTGCCTACTAAGGAGCAGATTACAAACATCTTTACCAAGCCGTTTCCTAAGGATACGTTTGAGTATCTCAAAGGGAAGTTAGGGGTGATTATCCATCCTAATCAAAACTAGGATGCAAGTCATTGCATCAATCTGTACATTTCATGATCATATTTTGATCTAGACTGATGTTGTGGTGGCTACTACTCAGGTGGAGTAGTCATATGTTTAAATGTTTAGATATGTGGTTTAGAGCTTTTATAGAAGAGATCCTGATCATTGATGTCAAAGGGGGAGAAGAGAAAATATGAAAAAAATTCTAGGTGAGAAGAACCTTGTGAGTAGAAGAGGTATGCAGATGAGTTGAGGAGAGAAGATTCATAACCTAAGGAGGAATAAGTGTTGTTGCGTTGATGTTGTTTTTCACATCATGTGTTGCCATCAATGCCAAAGGGGGATATTTTTGGACTTTTTGGTTGTGTTATTGATATGCGGTTCTCATTGATGTCAACACTATTAGAATTAATGCATTATAAGTTGTATATGTCGAGGATATTGAGAAAATTTTAATAAAAAGAGTCACATGTTGTTAGTGGTGAAGTTAAGTTTAGTTTTTCGGTGAGTTTAGTACATTGTTGGTCATAGGTTGTGGAATGAAGGGTTTATTTTTGAATATATATAGTTTATCCACATCAATTTTCAATGATTTGCATGAAGATTTGATCAAGTTATGAAGATTTGTATTCTGACAGTTTTTCTATTACTTCAGTTTGTGTTCGTAAATGAAGGTTATGTGATTTCTATAAGTTCATTTGTTGTGGATGATTCTCTGGTGATTCATGATGTTTGTGTATGTTTCTAGATCATGATTTATCTATGTTGCACATCCACATTGATTGTTGTTCTCACGATCCAATATTTTCTCTTGCGTGTTCATGTTTTTCATGTTCCTAGCCGACATGGTGTTTGTAGCGCGTCATGGATCTTCAAGGAGTAATTAATTGAATTGGTCCATGTTTGACGATGTTATTTTGGGTCTTCAATATGCTATGGCTGACGTTGGTTGATTCACATGAATAATCTTTATTTTTTTGGGCCAATTGTTTATATTCTTTTCATTATTTTGTTGAAGCCGATGTGTACTGATGTAATTTCTTGTTGCAGATATATATAAGTTATTTTTTTATACCATTTTAGTGTGTGTTGGAAATTTTGTGTGTGAATAATGTTCTAAATCATTCAAAGGTAGAGAAGAGTGTGAAGAAGAGTGAAGAAGAGTGAAGAAGAGTGATGCAGTGTTCATGAGCTTAACCAAAATTGTAATCAGGCATTAGTAGATGCTATTTATCTGAGTTCAAATCTGATGGATGTAATCATAATATTTTTGTAAGACAGTGTGTCTTCCTTTTGTATTTGAGTAGTGAGCTCTAGGAAGTGTTCATGAATGCATGTGCATTCCCCATTCATATTTCTTTATAATTTTAACAAGGTATAATCTTGTGGACTAACCTCCACCATGGTTTTTCCCCTAACAGGCTTTCCACGTAAAAAAATCTTTGCATTATGTGTGATTCTAACATGTTCATTTATGTTTTCATGGTTATTTATTAGATCTGAGAATAAAGTTAATAAGTTGAATAAATCTAAAATTTTGTGACAACTGATTAACCCCCCTTCTTAGTTGTCTTCCCTTGAATAGCCAACACATGAAGGGTCCACTAATTGATCATGCTTCAGTTACTTCATCCAACCATTATACACATGTGCCTGATCTAGAAATTATCTCTTACATTCATGTCCCTCTATGCATTGCAATTAGGTGTTAACTAGAATATATGATTTGTGTAGCACCCTCTCTAACTCGGCTTATGATTATATTCCACCAAATGCCTATTGTTGACGATGATTTTACTTGTAGAAAATAGGGAAAATAAATTCTTCATAGACAAGACCGCAAAGAGCCTATCCTTCTTGAAAGATATGGAACAAAGAAAACCTAAAGGGGAATTCTACATTAATAAGAAAAAATATTGGCTTTAGTTCAACCCCAAGTCAAAGATAACATGGTCATGGTTGCACTAGGGTTGCTCTCGGGTACTTATATGATATTTTGCTATTGATCTCAAAGGGAATACTATTATTTCTATTTTTGTTAAGAATCATAAACATTTCACACCAAATTTCCACTTCATTCATAAAATAACATCATGAAATCAAAATATTTGCAACAATATTTCATGAACATCACAAATTATTTGCTATCACTTAAGTAGATTTACCATTAAGAATTCAACAAATTTTATGGAAAATAAAATATTTTTAGTAAAATTCCTTCCATTTTTTCAAATTTTGGAACATTTTTTGAGAATTTAAACATCTACTCTAAAATAAACCATAAAAAATATTGAAAATTAAAAGCTTCTCTCAATTATTCTCCATGCATGACCCAAAGAATCAATTAAAATAGATAAAACCAATTTATACTTCACCAGATTGCTTCACAACTACTTATAAAATGATGCAAGCTTTTAAAGAGAGGCTTTTCATTCCTAGACACCAAGTAGGTTTTGTATGCACCCTTAAATGGCACAACATACAGTCTTGTTCAATTGAACTAACAAAACCAACTACAAAATATACTAAGATAGGTATCTATGTAATAAGCTATGATATTAATCAATGTCTACATGCATACAAATTTTTACGCTGGAATGGTTTAGAAAACAAGAAAAAAGAAAAAAACTTGAAAATTTTATGCTCCTCTGACATCCACAAATTCTAAAATTAAAATTAAAATAACACAAGAAACAACCTTTTATAGGAACAAGGCCCTAAGGTTCAACTTAAAGTCCATCCAAAGAATCAATTAAACAAAACATTAAAATGTAGCAAATGGCATTTTCCAACTGTCATTAGAATGTTCTAGACCAAGTGAAAGCTTTGACTTCATCAACAACACCTTCACTTTATACGCTAGCACGAAACACTTCACATATGTCGAGGCTATCAACTTCTTTCCAAAATACCAGAATGAGTAACATCTACCGGGACCGGGATCAACCTACAAACTCAAAATTGCAAACAACATAAAACACATCATACTTCTAGTGTCTGATATCCAGCTCTTAATCACTTCACTTAAGACTCAGATTCTCAGATTATTTCTCCACCTTTCTTCAATCGGTACTCTTGGAAAATATTTAATACTTGATGCATATATTCCTTATAAAATCCTTGTATTGCCTTCCAAGTGAGTTTAAAATTAGTGTATTCTTTAGATACTTGGAGTATAATACGATTTCTATGCATTTTATTTACTTCATATTTTGCTATAGTGTTCCTGCACTGTATGATTTCATCAATGAATTCCCTCGTTAGCAATTGGATAGGATCTTCGTTTATTATTTCAATCCACTCCTTGAAGGTTTTAGCTTATTTTCCTTCCTATCCTAATGTATTGGGATCACAATCTTGACATGCTAGCATTTCAATAAACTCTTCATTTTCATCAATCAACCTTCTACATTCAACAGTGACTTTTTCAAATCCTTCAATGCATTGTATTAACATGTCACCTTCCCATTTCAATTTTTTATTCAATTTTTTTGGCAATGAAAGCTCTTGTTTTGAGATTAAATTTCCCTGTATTAACTCTTG
The DNA here is from genome assembly GCA_007258455.2 of Sequoia sempervirens. Classification (NCBI taxonomy): domain Eukaryota; kingdom Viridiplantae; phylum Streptophyta; class Pinopsida; order Cupressales; family Cupressaceae; genus Sequoia; species Sequoia sempervirens. Next base: position 624,165,507 of record VDFB02271358.1, on the reverse strand, counting down.
GATATTTACTTGCATGAGAAATTCAATGTTTCTCCTTTCTTCAATAACTTGTTCTTGGAAAAATCTGCATTCATTTTCAAATCATTTTGATTTCTTTGACTACCAATATGCTTCCTTGTGCTTCTCTATTGCATCTATAATGAACTCTTCTCCTTGCTTCACCTAGGACTTTATCCATTCTTTGAATGTATTCATTTTATGGTGAATTATCGCAATTGCATCCACCTGTTCATGCGACATCAATACTGGATGCTTGGGAAGTTCAACTTGTGCTTGACTAGATAAAGTTAATGACTTTATAAAATGCTCCAAGGTAGCAACCCTTTCTTTCAATTCTCTTTTATTTTGCTTGTATTTTTTCACTCTAGCAATAGTAGCATTCAATTTCACTTTTATTTCCTCTAACTCTTTCCTCTAGGATGAGTGTCCAAGATTAATACTCATTATCTTGTACTCCTTAGGTATTATTTCATGTCTATCTTTATCAACTATTGGATTAGCTATATGGATGGTCCTATTACCATCCACATTTTTTTGTATGACATGTTTTTGTTTTTGCTCCGTGCCTAGGTTTTGGAGTAGCTACTTCCTATATAAAACTATTAAGATTTAGAGGCAATACTTCTACTTCCATTAGGGAAGTCAATTCTCTGATCAACCAATCAAGTGTATCATCATCTTGCTTTACCTCTGTAGCATTCTTTTTTTCTTATTTTCCATGTGACTGGAGAAATTCTTCTCTTTGACCTCATACATTTTCTAAAATGAGAATTTCTTCAACATTTTATGGCATAGATTTAGGATTAGTAGTGTTTGGTACTATCTCCTCTATTTTAAGACTTATGTTTTCCTATCTATCTAGATGTTCAACCTCATCTCTCTAAATGTTTCCTTCTCTATTCACTACTACATCAGGATTTTGTTCATTTTCAATTCCATCACTTGAAATCTGTGTAGGTTCTTTCTCTTTCTTGGTTTCAACTTCAATTTCAACATGGCCTTCATCTAGTTCTTAAAATACCTATGGTTGTTCATTAAAATTTGGAACATTCCCAAGAAAAGGATGGGAATCAAAAGTATCTTCAATAATTCTTTCATCAATAGGATCCCGCTCTGCAATCTCCCTTGTTTCCATCTCAAGGACATTAGGGTTTCCCACCTCTGAGGTGAGTGTTCCTTGTATATAAACTCTTCTTTATCAACATTTATAGGATTAGAACTTGTATCCTAAATCCCTTATGTCACTAGATGTACCATGGGTTTATCTTTGGACTTATTTTCTTTCACTTTCTCCCACATAGCACCCCATTTGTCCATTTGTTCTTTAATTTTTGCTTCATCTTCTTCAAAAAATTCCTCCAAAACCATAGGAGTTCCTCCCAATTCTTTTTTTCAAATTACCCATCTTAACAAAAGGAGAAGTAAAAAGTGCTATAGCACTTTGACACGCAGACTTGGTTTGTGTTCCAACATTTTCTGTTACTCTTGTTTCTTCATCAATAACCAACTTGGTTTTTGGTTTTTGCTGTAGAGGAAGATGCACCTCTAGGTCTTACTTTTGATTTATCTTTACCTATTTCGGCATCTTTCTACTTATCATATGGTTTCATGGGAACTTCTTGTTTTGAAACTTCAGGAGTTATTTCTTCAATTCTTATACTAGGAATCTCCTTACTAGTTTTCCTTCTCTTCTTAGTAGGCTTTCCACTCTCAATTTTTCTTTCTTCTCTTTGCTTCCTCATGTATTCTTAGAATGTGGGCATAATTCCTCTTTCTCTCAAAGTTTTACAAAAATAATGAATCCAGTGTTGAGTATACACTAAGACTCATCTAGAGAACTTGGGTCTACAATGGGTTCATCATATACCTTGTCTTCATCATAAACTTCATTCAACACTTCGCCATCATCCTCTTCCAACTGATCTGGAATATCATGAAGCTTGAGAATCTAGGTAGATTCTAGAGACAATATTTCATATTTTCTTCTTCTTACTACATGTTCATCTTCCAAGTGTGGTACATGGGCATGGCATATAGCTATAGCCTTGGAAATATTCCCTTCAATATCATAATATACTCTTTGGAGTGGGAACTCTTCAAAATTATATGTCCTTAATTCTTCTTCACAAAAGTCAGTTACTTTGATTGCATTACACTTATAGTTTCCTATCACAATAGGAAATTTAAAAGAGGCCTTCTTGCAAGCATGGCTATAAAGAGCCTGAGATAGTTTCAACTATCTCACCAATTCTAACAAAACAATTTTCTCTGATGCATACCTGGGTAGCATGAATGGATGTCCTTCAAATCCCTCCACTCTAATGTAGGAGTAAGTATGGAACTGAATGTACTAGCCTCCCATTGGTCGAATGGCACTTTTTGCTTCCAAGGACAATCTTTTGGCTTTATCACCTTCCATCATTTGAATAGTTTCCTGGAGTATAGATCATTGAATTTTCTATAATTATCTAAGTTGTATCCATAAATGGTGATCTGAGGTAAATGTACATATAACAAATGGTTTCCCACTTATGTGCCTAGAGTACCGATCTGTTTCAACCCTTGCTTGTCGGCTCTCACGGAACAAGAGTAAATAACATATTAAAACATGTAAAAGCACCTGGTTTTGAGAAATGTTGTTATATATTCATATAATCTGTCACTTATGAACTTTCCTCAATGTAATTGCATGGGACCTTCTATTAGGCTGGATACTATTACAAATATCCAGGGTTCAAAATTGCTTGCATCCCTTAAACCAACTATTCTTCTTAGCAAAGTTATACTATCTTTCACTTTTTGATTGAACATAGATCTCTAAATTACTTTGATCTATGGTGTAATCTACTCTTGGCACCATTGGGTACTCATAATTTCTCTATTGTGATCTTCGGCATTCTGATAAGTCTTTCCTTTTTTCTCATATCAACATTGTACATTTGTGTGTAAATAGGGAGACCAAATGTATATACGATTGCTTTCTATTAGAGGTTCACATAAATTCTCCCATCTTTCTCAATGACCCTTTTGGCTGGGTTGTAATAATTCATACATTTCATAATTAATTCAGGGGCCCCCATGTTGGCGGAAACCCTCCTACTAAAAATAACATATTTGTATCAACATTCTTGGTACATTGAGAAGCATTTTCTTGTAATACCCATGAATGGATATCAATATCATAAGACCATCACATATGAGTGTTTGTAACCACCACATTGATTGGTATGTCTTAAAAATTGTAGTATTTGAATTCATCTTTTGGCCTTGTGTCAAAAGGACTCATTTTCTCCGATGTGTTTTGCATTTTCAAAATGTGTGTCTTGTGTGTGAGTTAGGGTTAAATTTAACCAAAACATACAGTTTATAAAAAAAATAGTTCATTTTCGATTAAATTCAAAAAATTAGAGAATAATCAACATTTCAATTTCTAAAGGGAAATACCATTTTCGAGATTTTTCAGCTTGAAAATCACTAACAAAATGTCAGTTATCTGAAACATACCTAGTTTTGGTAGATGATGATAGTCTTTCGGAATGTAACTTCCAAAACACTTAGTAGTTGTGTTTATTGATTTCTCAAAGTTTACCTCTCTTTACACACCAATGTCTCTCTGTTCTTTCAACGTACTTTGCAAATTTACAACATGATGTGAAGTGGAGTGTTACAAAAGCAATTACATGCTTGAGGTGGTGCCAAGTACATAGGTAGTTTTCCACCTTCATTAATTACCTGCTATTTAACATTAATTCCTCGAATAAAGGTGTAATCACTATGGATTAGGGTCCAAATTATGAACACCTAAATTTTTGTGTAGGCTCAATATTGAAGGAGAAGGAAAACACAATGATTATACGTGGCAATCAGATGTCACACTAATTTTTTGTAAGGTATAGGTTATTAAAGGTATTTCATCAATCATAATCACCATGAATGAGACTTTCTAGTATTGGTCTTAAGAAGCAACATTGGGATTTAGGAATTTTCCCTTGACTTAAAAATAGAAAACCAGAATGAAAGAAGAGACCGAGAACCGAGTTCAAGAGAGATTAACAAATTTCAAAGCAGACTCTCTAGTTTCTGACTTCTGAATAAGAAAAGAAAAGGAAAGGGAACAAAATACCAAACTCTGGTAAAAAAGGATACTACCGGGATCAACAACTCTAGTTAATGAAATACCAAGTGGAACTAGGACCAAAAGAAGATGTAATTCACCTTGGTGTAAACACAAGACTCTAGGATTCTAGTTTTTGGTAATACATTAAGCTTTATGAAAAGACCGAAACACCAAATTTGGAGAAAAAAAGGATAGAGTAAACAAAACCAAGTGAAATTGAAAGTGAGATCAACAACCAACCAAGATGTAGAATGATGCCAAATCAAGCAAAACCAAAGATGAATAGAAGAAAAGGAAAAAAAGGGGTCCACATTTTGCCAAGGGGCGAAAAAATGGGGTGTGTTGTGAGACCACACAACAACTAGCAACCAACAAAACTAAACAAAATAATAGAAAGTCAATTCCAGATCTAACATCAATTTACCAACTTTCTTTAGTCTTCTAATTATTAATCATGAGATCCTCATTCCACATTCAAATTCCACTTTGGTTAGCATGCAAGATTAAGTATTACTGAGCTCACATGTGTGCAATTGATTATTTCTGCCACTGTAAACTTAGAAATAGTAACTGTTTGCATTAACCTACATAATATGACAATTTCCTTTAAGCCAACCATGGATAGAGCCTTGCTTCTAGTCAAGTGTACATAGCCCTGACATGGTTATCTTCGTAATTCCCCCAAACATAGCTCTACTACTGGGTAGGCATCCATAGCCCTGATAGAGTTATTTGGATGGCCTAAAGAGTTGACTTTTTTTTTTTTAGAGATATAGTAATGATAGCTCACTTATCAACTGCAAGCAATGAAGCCCACTATTAGGTTGGGAATTGCAATGGTAGCAAAGGCAGTCTTTTGATTTTTCAATTAATGCAAACAACTACTATCCCAAATTTTAGTAGAATGATTTAAAAGTACTCAGTTTTTGCTCAACATCAACTAAATGATTCATGCTAACTAGAGTATAAGGAGTTGAATAATTCTCAGAAAATTTATAAAGAGAAGACTATTTCTAGTCAGGACATAAATTAAATTTCTAGAATTGACATTCTATTAACCTATTCACCTTCAAAAGTTTCTAATCATTGTAAAGTCAAATGACGAAATACCCAAAAAGAAAAAAAAATCAAGTCAGTATTTACAAAAAAAATAAAAAAACTATTTACAAAATGAACTATTTACTTATGACTATAAATAATACTTTAAGAACTACCCATTGATAGGCAATGGGATATCTTCACCAATCAAATACTTCAAGCTATAAGTGTTGTCACCCAAGATTTCTGAAATCTAATATGGAACTTTCCATAACTTGTCAAACTTACCATGTTCACCCTTTTGTTTGTGGGATTTATTCCAATACAAGACTAAATCAACTATTCTAAAAGTCCTTAATCTAGCTCTCTTGTCAAACCATCTTTTTACCACAGATTGATTCCTAGCAAAATGATCTATAGCTCGAGTACATTTTTCATCTAAATGCATGAGTTGCAACAATCAAGCTTTTGTTTGGTCATCTAATCCAATATATTCCTATGCAAACTTCCAAGTAGGGATTTTCAAGTTTATTGGTAGTATAGGATCTACACCATAGACTAAATGATAAGTATTATTCTCTAATGCAACTTTCATCCTAGTACGATCTACCCAAAGGGAAAATTTTACCAAAGAATGCCATTCCCTAGGATTATTTTCAATCAATTTTCTAATTATATCCAACAAATTTTTATTTGATGGCTTAGCTAATCCATTTCCTTGTGGATAATAGTTAGATGAAAATTTTAGTGTTATGCCATATTCAAATGCCCAATTGGAAAATTTTAATGAAGCGAAGGCAAGTCCATTATCACATATCAATGGATATGGTGTTCCAAACTTGGTAATGATATTTTCCTCCAAGAATTTGATGACCACTTTAGTAGTGCATTGTTTGCTGGGACATGCCCCCGTCTATCTGATGCAGTAATCTATAATAGTTAATATGAATCTATGGCCTAGAGAGGATGGAGGATTGATGGTACCAATAAATTCTAGTCCCCATTGTGAAAAGGGACACATCTCCATCACTGGTTGCAGCAGTTGAGCATTGAATCTTCCTTTATATGATGCAATTTGACATGTATAGTAGTTATTAATGTGTTCATATGTATCTTTGAAAATTGTTGGCCAGTAGTAACCAGCTCTCAGAATAAGATGTCCAATGGCTAAGGGTGATCCATGAGTTGTTCCAAATTTATCATGTAGTTCTTGCAACACTTTATTTCCTCCTCTTCTATTTAAGCACCTTAAATAGATTCCTTCATGGTTTCTTTTAAATAGAGCTCCTCCTTTGATCATGTAACTTTGTGATTTTATCTTGAGGGCTCTTCTTTAATTTCTTTACATGTGATCATGGAAAGTATGGCTAACCAAATAATGTCATATGTCAAAATACCAGTCTTCTTGATCTTCTACATCCAAAGTATATTGTTGACTTGAAATTTGCGGATCTATTTCTGCAATGGATTTGACTAAAGCTTTTCCTTGAACCAATCTCATGGGTATGATTTCCAAGTGAAATTCTTGTAAGATTGTGACCCATTTGGCTCTTTTCTCTCCAATCTCACTATGTGTTAATAGCACTTTGACTACAAAATCTAGAATAATAGCTTTGACTATACTCACGAGGATGTAATGTCTATATTTTCATACCTCTTTGACCAAAGCAAAGGCTTGTTTTTCAATATCTTTATATCTCAGCTCTGCTTCTTTGAATGGAATACTCATAAAAGCAATTGGTTTTTCTTCTTTATTCTCACCTTTCTATGTTAATACTGTTGCACAAGTGTGACCAAAAGAATAGAAGTAAATATAAAAAGGTTTAACATAATCCAAACTTACCAATATCGGTGCTTCTGTAATTGTTGTCTTTATAGTCTCAAAGATGATCTTAGATTTTTTTTTCCACTCTATTTTGGCATCTTTCTTTAACATATCATTGAGTGGTTTCACTATTTCGACAAATCTAGTAATGAACTTTCGAACAAAATTAATCTTACCGAAATATGACTTCAATTATTTTATGCTTTATGGGGGTTGTAGTTTGTGTAGTGCACTCACTCTATCTGGGTCTATGGAAATACCTCATTTAGAAATGATGTGTTCTGGTAAATTGCCATTAATGACCCTGAAGATGCACTTTTTAGGGTTTAATGAAACTCTATAAGTTTTGAACTTTTGTAATATCGCTCTGAGATCTCCAACATGATCTCTTCTCTCTTTCTAAAATACTATAAGGTCATCCATGTAGATAATGATAAATTTTCCTATCAGTTCATGGAAAGCATATTCCTTGGCTCTCTAGAATGTAGCTTTGACATTTATCAATCTGAATGACATTCTTCTGTAAGAAAAAGTTGCCCATTTCATGGTGAAAGTTGTTTTTATCTAATCTTCCCTTGCTACCATTACTTGGTTATATCCAGAGAATCCATCCAAGAAGAACATCATTTGTGAATCATTAACTATTTGTAACACTTTTTCAAGCGAGGGCAGTGGATAATTGTCTTTTCTAGACACCTTATTGAGGTTCTGGAAATCTACACAGAGTTATATATCTCCATTTTTCTTTCTTACGGGGACCAAGTTCACCATCTGAGTAGAATATTTGATAGAAAAAATTATCTTAGCTAATAAAAAAATTTGAACTTCCTTCTGAGTTAAAGGCTCTAAGAGTGATTTACTGGACGTTTTTTTTGTTGGAAAGGATTTGCATCAGTCTTTAATGGTATCATATGAGTAATGATGGAAGTATCATAAGTATTCAAATCTTCATATGTCCAAGCTATAAAATTTCCAGTAACCTTTAAATGCCTGAGCAATATTTCTTCTCTCTTCTTCAGTACAAACCTTTCCTATGAGCACATTCTTAGGATCTTCTTTAGTAGGAAAATTGTATAATTCAGATAATCCTTCATCGCTTTCTAGAAAATATTTCTGTCTAACTATCTGATCAATATCAAATATTCGTTCCAACTTAATTATTCCTTTCAGAATATTATTATCTCTGGCTTGAGTTAATTATTCATCTTGAATTTCACCATCAGGACAATCTATCTCTTCAATCACTTGTTCTTTTAAAACACCAGAATTAGTGATAAACTCCAATATGTGTCGGTCATCTTTGAATACTTGCAAATTAGTAACATTATCAGGAACCGAAGGTAACTGTACTAGTTCAACTGTAAATCTCTTCAAATCTGAAGCATCCAAAGGTTCCAAAGTGTTGGTAGCAGTATCCAAAGCATTGGCTCTTTGATTGAATCATCTAGGGATATGATTAATGTTGAATGTGTTGAAATATTCTATTAAATCCCATACTCTGTGTCGATAATTGGAAAATTTCTTGTAGTGACAAATATATATTATTTTTGGGCTTTTCTAATGACCAATTCTGAATCACCAAACACTTTAAGGATTTTGAATTTCTTCTTGATTGTGAGGATCAGGCCATGAATAAGGACTTAATATTTTGACACATTGTTATTACATTGAATTTGTAATCGATATGCAACAAGAAAAGACTTTCCTTGCAGGTTGATAAGTTCAACTCTGATTCCAATCCCTTGTTTCGATTTAGATCTTTCAAATTTAAGAATCCAAGCTTGATCATTTGTAACTTGTATCTTACAATTCTTCAATATCGTTGAATTAATCTTTTCATTCTATATGTTTTGAATTTTTTTTATGTATTCCTGATCCAGATCTTTTGACCTTATCATGTTCTAGACAATACTGGTTTTCAATTATGTGAACTATCCCTAGACACATCATACAAGGGTATGTGTAGGATAATGTTGGGCCAAAAAGTGGCAATGAGGAAAAAAACATGTCTTTCATCAACCGAAAAATGCAAAAAGAATGTGTTGACTTTTTTTAGGCTCAGGTGTCACCATACCAAAAACCAAACCTAGTTTTACAAATCCGATATCCGATTCAAATCGGATATCCGATTTGGATCGGATATCTGATTTCCAAAAAGCATATATAAAAAAAGTCAGGCGTTGTTTTTAAGTTATTTCACAGTGAAGAAATCGTGGGCGCATAGTGAATTGCTTCTTCACGTAACGGATATCCGATTTGGGAAAAATCCGATTTGGAAAGGTAAGTTTTTTAATTTATATTTGATTTGATTCAATTTTGATTTAGATTTGTATAATTTCATATGGTTTTTGTAGATTTCTTTTTAAAATAGGGTTTTTGATTGAATTTTTATGAAAAAATTGAGTTTAGAATGGATTTTGATATAAAAAAATGATTTTTTTTTGTGGATTTGTTTTCACAATAGGGTTTTTGATTGAATTTTTATGAAAAATTTGAATTTAGAATGGATTCTGATTAAAAAAATGAATGTTTTTTGCGGATTTTTTTTCAAAATAGGGTTTTTTATTGAATTTTTATGAAACAATTGAGTTTAGAATGGATTTTGATAAAAAAAAGGAATGTTTTTCATGGATTTTGATTTAAAATAGTGTTTCTTATGTATTTGTATTAAAAATTAGAGAATTTTATATTTTTTTGTTAAAAAGAAGGGTTTTTTTTGGATTTTTTTAAAAACTAGGGTATTTTTATAATATTTTCATTTATATTGTCTAATTTTAATTAGATTAATTATTTTTTAACTTTAATCAGTCATTATGGCTACCAAGAATGAGAATGCACAAATTCCACCAGTTGAGAATGAAAATCCACCAGCTGAGAATCAAAATTCAGAAATGCCAAATGCTCCACCACCTCCGCAGCCATCAATTGAAGACTTAATTCATGAAAAATTGGAGCAATTGAGGGGAATTTGTCATGTTTATAAGAAAATCCCTCGATTATCCCGTATGTCAACCACATTGATAGGAATAATTACAAATGTAGAAACCCTCTCCACCCAACATAATGCCTTTCATTCGTGACGAGAAACCATGAGGCAATATTATGCATGTGGATTGTCTTATGATGATGTGAAAGATCTCCAAATAACAAAAGCCCAAATAGCCTCTTTATTTATTAACCCCAGTACTGGTTTGCTACTTAATGTTAACAAACCAAAACTTTCTATAAAATGGTGCATGCATAGGGGCATAGTAGATAACTTTTGGGATCTTTGGTGTATGGTTTTTGATAAACCACCCAACAATAATCTTGATGTACATTTTTAATTTATCAAAAAATTATATGCTGAGTTTTTGTTAGGGCATCATGTCAATTACTTTGACATTAAACCCTTCCAGGGCGTTGGTGGAGGTATGCCCCAGGATAGGCTAGGGGTAGCTAGAGTAGTTAGGTGCCCACAAGTTCCCTGTCTTCCCCTTCCTCCACCACCTCTAGTACAACATCCAGATATTACAGAGGATGCAACCACACAAACTATCCAAACCATTCACTCTTTGAGTGGTCTTTTGGTTTCCCATGCTTCTTCAGTAGCTAAGCCACAGTCTAGTGATCTTGGTGATGGATCCAGTGTTGCTGCATCATCCTCCTTAGGTCCACATATTTGTGTGCCACATATTTGCAATACGTACCAACAAATATGCTTGGGTCCTATTGTACAACCCCTTGAGAAGCCATTAGACACTTCTGATTATGACATCCAGGATGTGGATATTATAGTAGATCACACATAGGAGAGTGGAGCACACCCTACAGAGTCCTCTCCTACTAGAGAGGTGGACATTGGAGTAGTTACATAGGTAACATTTAAGGTATAAATTCATAACTTGCATTTTTTTTAAAAATAAATATTAATAAGAGATAGTATCAAGTACTAATATTTATTTACATGGTCTATTTAACAGCTAATGTCCGAGGAGGAGCTCACACGGGTGATTGATAGCACACTTAGGGCCATTTCATTTGGCCTCGAGACGCACACAGTATGTATTTTCGCACTCACTCATTTACATTTTTTTACTGTATACTTACTTGTCATTTGAATTGTCATTAATGAAATTATATATTAACTTATATGTTTATCTTATTCTCTGCTTGTAGGAAACACCTAGTGCGAGTGAGGTACAAGGCTCTCTAGACTGTGGACGCACAATGTTAGATAAGGGAAAGGTAATTGAACTCAAATTTTATTGAATTTTAAGATTTATAAGATATTTTATTGATTATGCATACATTGACATAGATTCATAGTTTCATATGTACTTGTCATTTTTATGTACATGTGGTTGTGAGCTATACATCATTGTTGATAAGTGCCACAACACCTAAAGGAGTAGGTATTCGAACACCTCAAGGAGGAGGTGTTGAAACACCTAAAGGAGATACATAAAAAGATCAGCCTAAAGAGGTATGTGTTTATTTTATTTTGTGCTTGGTAAATATGTTCTTATTACTAAAAATTCTATGCTAACTTGGATCAATTTCATGTTTTTGTTCACATATATAGATTGATGTTACAAAAGTTGGTTTGGTTAGTTCTTTGAGAGGGGTATATTCTAGGACTCCTGACCCTTGAAGAGACATATATTTCAGGTAATCAAGATTTCAATTTTAGAGTTCAATTATAATTCAATGTGTATTGATTTTTATGTTAATTATTCGATTTTAAATTATATAGTATAACTAATCTCAATTGTGGTTTGAATTTTTCTTGTGTAGCTACCTTCAGAGCCAACGAGTGCTTCAAAGAGGCTCCATTTTTTATGATCCACCAGTAGTTTAGGATGAGATAGACATTTTGGCATGTAAATTTTGAATATATACCAAGATGGCATATGCCACATATTGTAAAAAAAAAATTGAGTTGGCGTTGATGCCATTTTTGTATATGGACATACACTTGATTATTGGATAATTTGATATATATATAAGTTGAAAATCAAAATTTAATTTCCTCCTCATCTGCACGATTAAACTCTTTGAAAATTTAATCGAGTGAGCAATGGTTAAATATCAATGTACAATAGCATAAAAAGAATGGTTAAATATTATGTAGTTTATATTCATATTGTTGATTGCATTGCATTGCACATCTTTCAAACTCAAAGCATTACTTCACATTGCATAAGTAATAACTAGATGCTGATAGATGAAAAAAATTCAATAACAATATAGTGTTTACAAAGTCAACCTAAGCAGTTATGTAATTACTTCACATTACATAACTAATAACTAGGAGCAGCTATCAATTGAATTAGCTTGTCATGGATATCTATGAGACCACATTTCTTTGAGGAAACTTGGCACAAAACTCACAAAAAATGAAAAGAAATCACTCAAACAAACTTTAAAGGGGTCTCAGGCCTGTTGCCCCCTCATTCCACATGCTATGTAGCCATTTACTTGTAGTGTAGGGGTTGAACAATGGAGAAAACATGTAAAAATTATATATATATATATATATAGATGTGCAGCCTAGAAGCATGAATTACGATTAGAATATCACATAACATCATATAAACAAAAAAACCACTATAAACTTGAATGTCATTTAAAACATGGATGATAAATATTCATCGTTGAAACTTGAATTGTGGTAGCTTGATATACAAAGTCTATTGATGCTAGGGTTCAATTTGTATGATATTGAAAAAATAAGACAACTGAGTAGAGTTATCAACATTCTTCAAAAATCATAAGAATTCTTTTAGTACACTCAAGAGTTATCAGATGTCTTCTTGCAGTCTCAAAAGTTATTTTGTATCATTGTTACATTGGTACTTGAGAGTGGTAGCTTAATATAGGTCCACAATACAAAACCTGGTTTACCTATGCAGTGTAATAGTGGCATAGGAAGATTTTTCTTTGAAAGAAAAAATGAAAGCTCAGCCTCTTGGAATGAAAATGCTTGTTTGCAAAAAAAAATGAATAAGAATGAGGTAGTTAAGGTGTTTGAAGTGATTTAGAGGTCGCTTTTAGGGTCACTTTTAGGGTAGTTAAGGTGTTTGAAGTGATTTAGAGGTCACTTTTAGAGAAGAGAGATGTTGAAGAGTACATCAAGTCAGTGAGAACCAAAGTGTAATGTGTTTTACTTTGTGGTACTCCTTTGTTTCTCAACAGATGTGTGATAAATTCTTAGTTCAATGATGTTGAACAATTTTTGAAAAAAGAAAGTTGTGTCACAGTCTGCATTCAATCCAACAAGCAAAAATGAAAGCTTAGCCTCTTGGAATGACAATGCTTGTTTGCAAAACAAATGAATAAGAATGAGGTAGTTAAGGTGTTTGAAGTTATTTAGAGGTCACTTTTAGGGTGGAAGGCTTAAAAATCCATTTTAATGCACAAAAGAATGAAATTACTTCAAACCAAGTTTGTGAAGAAGTTAACTATGTTGCCCACTAGTTTCCCTTAAGAGTCCAAAGTGCTAAAAGGAAAAAATCTTTGAAGGTCTATTTCTCGGAGACCGTGATGCTTACAGACTCTTTTTTTGAGGCTATGGGATCATGTTGGGACCATCTACAAAAACCTCTCTCAATTTTTTCTATCTCTCGAGGTGTTTTCCTATGGTGATGACTTTTCAGTGGAGGGAAAAGTTGCCAGATGCAAGGAGTGTAAAGTTGGAAAGTGGTGCAACTTTCATTCTGCAACTTGTATGACCAAACAGACTATTCCAACACATTTGGATGGGTATGTTTATGCTAGGGATGGTCCTCTCTTGCACCCAAATACACTGAATCACTCTGAGCTACATTGGACCAGCAATTTTCCTTAAGAGTCCAAAGTGCTAAAAGGAAGCAATATTTTAAGGTCTATTTCTTGGAGACCGTGATGCTTAAAGACTCTCTATTTGAGGCTATGGGATCATGTTGTAACCATCTACAAAAACCTCTCTCGGTTTTTTCTATCTCGAAGGCATTTTCCTGTGGTGATGACTTTTCAGTGGAGGCAAAAGTTGCCAGATGCAAGCAATGTAAAGTTGCAAAGTGGTGCAACTTTCATTCTGCAAATCGTACAACCAAACAAACTGTTCCAAAAAGTCTGGATGGGTACGTTTACGCTAGGTATGGTCCTCTCTTGCACCCAAATATGCCAAATCACTCTGAGCTACATTAGACTGACGATTTCCCTTAAGAGTCCAAAGTGCTAAAAGGAAGCAATCTTTGAAGGGCTATTTATCAAAGACCGTGATGCTTATAGACTCTTCATCTGAGGCTATGGGATTTTCTTGGGACCATCTACAAAAACCTCTCTTGGTTTTTGCTATGTCGAAGGCGTTTTCTTGTGGTGATGACTTTTCAGTGGAGGGAAAAGTTGCCAGATGCAAGCAGTGTAAAGTTGCAAAGTGGTGCAACTTTCATTACGCAACTCGTATGACCAAACGGACTGTTCCAACACGTCTAGATGGGTACGTTTATTCTAGGAATGGTCCTCTCTTGCACCCAAATACGCCGAATCAGTCTGAGCTACATTGGACCGGCGATTTCCCTTAAGAGTCCAAAGTGCTAAAAGGCAGTGATATTTGAAGGGCTATTTATTAGAGACCGTGATGCTTACAGACTCTTTGTATGAGGCTATGGGATCATGTTGGGACCATCTACAAAAACCTCTCTCAGTTTTTGCTATCTCAGAGGCATTTTCCTATGGTGATGACGTTTTAGTGGAGGGAAAAGTTGCGAGATGCAAGCAGTGTAAAGTTGCAAAGTGGTGCAACTTTCATTCCGCAACTCGTACGACCGAACAAACTGTTCCAACACATTTGGATAGGTACATTTACACTAGGGATGGTCCTCTCTTGCACCCAAATACGCTGAATCACTCTGAGCTACGTTGGACCGATGATTTCCCTTAAGAGTCCAAAGTGCTAAAAGGTAGTAATCTTTGAAGGTCTATTTCTCAGAGACCATGATGCTTACAGACTCTATGTCTGAGCATATGGGATCATGTTGTGACCATATACAAAAACCTCTCTCATTTTTTTCTATCTCGAAGGCGTTTTCCTGTGGTGATGACTTTTCAGTGGAGGGAAAAGTTGCCAGATGCAAGTAGTGTAAAGTTGCAAAGTGGTGCAACTTTCATTTCACAACTAGTACGACCAAATGGACTATCCCAACACGTCCGGATGGGTACGTTTACGCTAAGGATGGTCTTCTCTTGCACCCAAATATGCCGAATCACTCTGAGCTACATTGGACCGATGATTTCCCTTAAGAGTCCAGAGTGCTAAAAGGCAGCAATCTTTGAAGGGCTATTTCGTGAACACCATGATGCTTATAGACTCTTCATTTGATGCTATGGGATCACATTGGGACCATCTAAAAAAACCTCTCTCGGTTTTTTCTATCTCGAAGGAATTTTCCTGTGGTGATGACTTTCCAGTGGAGGGAAAAGTTGTCAGATGCAAGTAGTGTAAAGTTGCAAAGTGGTGCAACTTTCATTCCGCAACTCGTACGTCCAAATGGACTATTCCAACACGTCTATATGGGTACTTTTACACTAGGGATGGTCCTCTTTTGCACCCAAATACATCGAATCACTCCGAGCTATATTCGACCGAGTGAAATTGCGTGAAAATTTGATGCAGACACAAGGGCACAGTCACAAATTATTTGCAACCTGCCTATTTGAGGCATCTAACAAGATTATGCTGACCTCTTTGGGAAGTCCAAAACTCCCTTAAAACTTGACAAGCAACTAAATACACATTTCCCTCTTTAACCCCCTTAAACCCTTGTAATAGTGAGAAACTAGTTTTTGTCCAATTACTCCACAATCTTCCAAAACACCTGATGAACACATGACTGATTCAAACACCCATATCCAAGTTACACAACATAGACTCCTTTGGACCAGCATTGACTTCATATACATTCACCCTTCAACAAGCTACTCAATTAGCCCAAAAATGCAAAGCAACATACCTTCAAACACCATACAAACCCTTGCAACCTTGGGGCAAAAAATAAATTTCCAAGAAAACAAAGATTCTGCAATTGGATTCCATTTGTACAGACCTATAACCATCAAATCAAAAACCCCTTGTTTTGAGTGTAATTCTTGAGGGTTTATTGGATGTAGCACTTCCACAATGTTTTAGACTCTTCCACCACCTTAGGCACCTTTATTTAGGCCCTAATATGCTTAGAAAACAAAGAAACTTCTGGTATCTCAAAGATTTTTGCAAACCCTAGGGTAAAAACTCTATTTTCAAGTGAAAAAAAACCACCATTTTTAGACCTTTAACTCTTCATTTTATTTCAAAACCCAGTTCTCCACACCTTCCACTCTTGAAATAACTTCAAGACATGTAATAACATTTCTACATAAATTTTTTACCCAAAAATGCGTGAATGGCTTGTGCACAAGCAAAAAACACAAGAAAAACAATAAAATATGAATTGAGCAATTGAAAATTTATTGATTCAAAGAAAAAAAATACTTCAACCAAACCTATCTCGAGCCCTTGAAGGCCTTAAGTACACCCTTGAAGGCCTTAAGTACACCTGCATAACCCATGAAACCTCCATATAATTCCTCCAATTTACAAAGCAATGGGAAGATAAAACCATGTAAGTGGTTTCCCCAAACTAATTGCCACCAAAACCATTCTTGATAGTTTAAAACCACGAACCACCCCAACATGTAATTATGATAGCACTCAAGATAGAATCCATGAATAGATAATGTATTTGACCAATAACTCATCGAGAGCACAAATTCCCAAAACTAGCCCTCCACTATGAACATATCAACTAAGTAGGAACCCATAACATTATGGAAAGATGATCCACTTCTCCCAATGTAACTCCCAAGCATTACATGTGAGAGATGGTCAATTTCATTGATGGCAATGATTGTGTGACTCCCATTGATGACCTTCTTTATTCAATGCCATTACAACAATATCCCAAGCATTCCAAAGAATACTAATGAAAACAATATTTCCCTCAACACCTCATGATCATTCAAGTACTCATTCTAACAATACAAGAGATTTACACATCAAATTGCAAGTGAATATAATCTTACTATCTCTTAACATAAAAAATGCAAAACCTAATATAAAAATGTATCAATGACATACAAGGATGTATAAGAAAGTTCAAATTTGAAAATAGAATGTAAACTTAGAAAACTGTAGATTTGAAAACCTTAATAATGTAAAACCCTAAAAGGAAGGTTGGATCAAGTGTAGGATTGGTTAGGCTCAACAAAATATAAAGAAAAAAAAAGTTTATTTATGAAGTTAACCTAGGATAATTAAGTAAATGCAATCAATCAAACACAATCAACCTAACATAATTAAGGGTTGATAGGGGTATTTGGTAATTAAGGGTTGATAAGGGTATGAATGTTTATCTTTGATCTACTCTTGAATATCTAGGGACTTGGTGGTATTTAGAAATATCATAAGGGTTGTTGATTTCTCATGGGGAGGCAAGTTCTCCTAGATCAATCCCCAAAAAGTGAAACAAGATTAAAAATAGTTGGCAAGCACTCTAGATGTTCAAATTTGTTACTCATTTTTATTGCATTGAATCAAAATGTCTCACTATTAATTGCTCCAATGCTATAAGATAAATGAATGTTTTCATGATTATAATGAATATATTGTATGTTATTAATGCTAGCATATATCATCAAATTATGCCAAACATGTGTTTAGTCAACTCAAAGTGGGTGAATGACGCCACTTAGCCAAAAGTTTGAATTTTGAATTTTAAAATGAAAGGGAATAGATTTGTGACCATGAGGTCACCCTTGCAATTGAAGAAGTGTCCTAGAATGGGTTAATAGTTAAATCTAAGTGGCTAACAATCAATTCTAGGTGGCTAATGGATAAATGAGGGCATACCCATTGGTGAATGTGATAAATGGGAAAATAAGGTAAATGTATAGATGTGTGTGAATAAGAATAGGGTAGGGCTAATTGTATAGTGATTTAAGCATGCAAATTGATAAAAGGCTAGAGAGATGAGCTTGAATTTAGATGTTGAGCTTGAATTTAGATGTATAGATGTGTGTGAATAAGAATAGGGTAGGGCTAATTGTATAGTGATTTAAGTATGCAAATTGATAAAAGGCTAGAGAAATGAGATTGAATTTAGATGTTGAGTCACTACGTACATGTATCAAGAAATTTCTTCAAAATACACACAAAATTGTGTGGGAAATAACATGGTATGCACAAATTTTACTGTTACAATTACACACATATTGATTTACAAATGGTTTCCATATAGATTAAATTTACTTCAAAATTAATACCTATTAATACTTCTTCTTTAAGAAAACATGATTATGTATTCTCTAATAAAAATTTCACCATAACAAGACTTCTTGCAATTACTTCAATTGTAGCATACATAATTTCATATTGCACCTATCAATGTGCCCATTACATCTTCACGTGTGATTGGTAGTATATGTATGTCTCTTCAAAAAATATGGATGGGTTAAGCTCTCTCCTTACTCTTTGAGTAAGAGATAGAGTAAGAGATAGTAGGGGAGAGGACTAGATAGTATTAGAAAACCTGGTTCAAATGAGCATACCAACAAGAAAGAACTAGGAAGAAAACCTTCAGTTGTAGCTCAATTAAGTACAAAAATAGACCCCTTTATAAAACCTATGAGTTTCCAAAATATAGACCCCTTTACATTTTAAACATACCCTTTATACAATGCCAGACATTTGACCCATATTTCAAAAAACATCATTGGGTATACATTATGCCCATACACAATTATGACTGTTTTACATTGTTTCCAATTTGAGAATTCAAATTTTACAAAATTTTCCTATTAGAGGAATTCAAGGCACAGTCTTCAACAATAGTAGTATGTTCACATTCTAGACTGACAAGCACCTGTACAAACCATCAAGGCAGCTTAGAATAACCAATCTATATTATTCTAAATGACACAAAATATGATGAGATGGTAATGCAAACTATAAAAGATGCTTAGAATAACCAATCTATATTGTTGTAATCTATTGCATACCTCTTCGAAAAGGATCGAGCTAGCTATTGATGCAAAGGTCCATGATCAATCGTGCCAGAATATCACAAAAGTGGGAAAATGAGAAATCTATATTGTCACAATAGAAAAGATGCTTAGACTAACATATCTATATTAATCTAAACAACTTGAATGATGATGAGTTGGTGATGCAAACTATAAAATACACATACCTCTTTGAAAGGATCAGAGTTGGCTATTGTTGCAGCAGGTCCATGATCAATCATGCCAGGAATATCGCAAAAGTGGGAAAATGAGAAATCTATATTGTCACAATAGAAAAGATGCTTAGACTAACATATCTATATTAATCTCAACAACTTGAATGATGATGAGTTGGTGATGCAAACTATAAAAGACGCATACCTCTTCGAAAGGATCAAAGCTGGCTATTGTTGCATCAGGTCCATGATCAATCATGCCAGGAATATCGCAAAAGTGGGAAAATGAGAAATCTATATTGTCACAATAGAAAATATGCTTAGAATAACATATCTATATTAATCTAAACAACTTGAATGATGATGAGTTGGTGATGAAAACTATAAAAGATGCACACCTCTTCAAAAGGATCAGAGCTGGCTATTGTTGTAGCATGTCCATGATCAATCTTGCCAAAAATATCACAAAAGTACATATAAAATATCACTATTAAAGACACATGCATTGCAATAGTATATAAAATATCAGTATTAAATAAAGAACACTAATGAACTTAATCATAATGAACATAAGCATTCTACCTTCCATTCTTGAAAATGCTATTCAAGTGTGCCTGAAGGGTCATCTCTTTGCTTAAGAGTATCCAATATTGCTTCATGATCAACATTACTAAGTGTCCATAGCTGTTTTGTCTTTGGTCTGGCATGATGCTTCAACAACTTAAAATTTTTTGCTATATCAAGGTGCAAATACATGAGAATGGTTTTGTGTTTCTCATAGTCTTCAAATGCAGGTATGCCATTCTTTCTAGTCATGTATGTTCGCAACCGAGTTCCTGCAACCACAACTGAACCTGTAGGATACATGAAACCATCATCATCTTCTATCGGTTGTGTTAGCTTATGCTTTACCCACACACATTGAGCCAACCAATAGTCTTATCTCTCTTCATTCTCCTACGGTGCAACAACTACAAAAATATGTCCTAGCTGTAGTAGATCTGAAAGCAGGTCGTAATCAACTGAACTTTCCATTATGTCATTTGTCATGGATATTGTTTGAGATAAAGGAGTAGATATTGTGGTACCCATGTATCAACCTAGTCACTTGACTTGCATTGATCCCACTCACACTAAATACAACTCTGAAAAAAACAAGCCAACTCTCGTGTCCAAATGGTCCATGTGCCTGCATCTGAGCTTCAAAATGAATGCATCTTTTAATAGAATCTTTGATTGTATGACAATCCAATCTTCCTCCCACTATACCCTCCTCAACGAACCAAAAGAATCTATACACTCTTGAATCAAGTGTCCCTCCTTGTGACAGTGTTGAACTACACCAATCAACTATAGAACGCACATCACTGAATTTTGCTCCTGAAATCTTCAATTGCTCCTTAACTAGAGTTCTCTTTATGCATGCACCTGCTCCATCATACTCCCCTTTCCCATGTCCAGCTTAAAAAAAACTCCAAATATGAGGTAGATGCCTATCTACATGCATTCTACTCAACCAATAAAACATACGAGCATTCTTGAATTGACCTATGCAATTATGTAACCAAATTAGATGTGGGCCCAATGCTATATCATGCTCCTACAAGAACTCAAAAAAATTCTTGAAACAATGTTGGACATACTCAGATGAGTGAGATCTATCATCACTCATATAAAAATGATACTCTCTGATTATCTTTTGATCCTCCTCTGTACTATCAGGTGCATGTCTAAATGTTATGCGGACAAAACTAGCAATCTGAATGGAATTGTAATACTGAGATTGTACCTCATTTTGTGATTGAAATGTGTAGTTTTCTACAAAATCAACCACTGATATAATAGTGCCAATCGGAAAAGAGTCCTTACACATCCTAAATTGTTGATCCAACCACTGAAACCTATGACTATGCCTTGCATACTTGTAGAAAAGATTGTCCTTAAAATCTGAAATAAAATCAGCAACACTGCATTCTTTTGTAACCAACTCACATCTAGAACCTTCACCTCCACTTTGCAAATTATATTTGACTATCTCATATCTTTTTTTCTCAACAAGCTTCTTTCCAAATTCATGTTCATAACTCTCATGAAAACATTGAACAAACTTTGACAAGCCACCACATTGTGAGCACTTTGCATTTAAACAATCATTTCTATAGAAAACGAAACCATCATCTCTAGAACATAAAAATAGATCTAGCAAGTCCCTTGATGATTTTAGAAGATGCATTGCACCACACTCTTGCAACATTTCATTAGTATGCAAAGTAGAACAGATATAGCATAATAGCTCATGGTACATTGAAAACTCCACATGGTATTTTCAACAAGTATTACGAATCTTAAGAGGCACACAATAAAATGGCTTCAAACCCTCAAAATTCCTTTTCTAGATTTCCATATTTTTATGTGTTTCAATAAATTTTTTGAACATTGTTTTGCTTGATTCCAAGAAATGTTTAGGATGTGGTGTACAGTCTCGATTGCCAATTCTTAACTTTAAAACATCCTTTGCATTGGGTGATACTCTAGAGTTATCATGCCAAAATTGTTGAATTACCTGCTTTACATTATCAGTTAGCTTCTTATCAACACATGGAAGCCTCCCACAAAAGCCCATGTATCATTTTGAAGAGGATCATCTATTCTTTCTATTCTTGCAAGTGCTCTATCCAGAGTTTTATAGTTTATGTCAAAATCAATACAAGTTTGTCTCATAAAGCGATCCTTTTTCAATTTATGTCTTACTAGAGTAGTTGTAATGACTCTCTGAGCAGCTCTCTTATCCTTTTCCTTGTTACTTTTTCCAATAGACTTGAGAGCATTAAAAATATTTTTGACAATAATAAAAAAAATTTCAGTCTTCTTGTTCACACGAATCTTCAATTTGGCTAGCAAAGGTCTCATCTTTTGCATCTTTAGCAATTGTACAAAAAGTCGGAATTGCTTGGTCAATGTCTTATCACTAAAATATTGGTTGAAAATTCTTCTAGCCCACAACCGAACAGTTCATGTTGACCTCTTGTTTTCAAAATTGTTTAAGCATTATTTGAGAGAGAGAGGGAGGGAGGGAGGGAGTGGGAGAGAGATAGAGGCTAGAGGGTTAAGCATAGAGGATAAAGGGTTTAAGGGTTTAGAGTTTAATGGTTAAGGGTTTAGGCTTTAGGTTTAAGGGTAGAGGGGAGAGATATATAGAGAGTGAGTGAGAGAGAGAGAGAGAGAGACTTGAGAGAGGGAGGCAGGAGGCAGAGGCTTAAGGGTTTAGGATATGGGTAGAGGAGAGATAGAGGATCCAAGGAGAGAGAGAGAGGGGAGGGAGTGGGAGAGATAGAGGCAGAGGTAGACAGGGTAGAGGAGGGAGATAGGGAGGGAGTGAGAGATAAATGGAGTGGGAGAGGGGTTAGGAGGACGAGACGGAGAGAGAGGGAGGGAGGGTGGGAAGGAGTGGAGAGAGATAGAGGTAGAGGGTTTTAAGGTTTTAGAGTTTAAGGGTTAAAGGTTTAGGTTTAGGTTAAAGGTAGAGGAGAGGAGGGAGTGAGGAGGAGTGAGAGAAACCTAAGAGAGGGAGAGAGGGAGTAGGAGGGAGGGAGAGATAGACTTGCAGAGGGTTTGGAGAATATGGATTTGGTTAAGGTAAAGGGCTAAGGGTAGAGTGGAGGAGACTAGGAGGAGGGAGGGAGAGAACTAGAGAGGGAGAGGGGTGGAGGGAGACTTGAGAGAGAGAGAGAGAGATACTGAGAGGGAGTGGTACAGGGACAAAGACTTGAGAGAGAGAGAGGGGGAGAGTGAAGATAGATAGATGGGAGAAAGGGTTCGTAGAGGGTAGGGGTTGACCATTTGGCCTACAATAAATTTGCAGAGGAGGCTACATAGAGGAGTATAGAGATAGAGAAACACCCAAGAGAGGGGAGAGGGGCAGGATATTTAATTTGAGAGAGAAAGAGAG
The DNA here is from genome assembly GCA_007258455.2 of Sequoia sempervirens. Lineage (NCBI taxonomy): Eukaryota > Viridiplantae > Streptophyta > Pinopsida > Cupressales > Cupressaceae > Sequoia > Sequoia sempervirens. The sequence goes on along the minus strand of VDFB02271358.1, from coordinate 624,142,342 downwards.
GCAGAGGCAGAGAGCAGGAGGGCCTGGGGTTTCAGGGTTGCGGGGTAGATGGGAGATATAGAGGACTAAGGAGAGAGTGAGGTAGGGGGAGAGAGATAAAGGGTAGAGGGTAGAAGGTAGAGGGTTAAGGGTAGAGGGGACATAGATATGAGTGAGAGAGAGAGACCTAAGAGAAGGAGAGGTGGTAAGAGGGTGAGACTTGAGAGAGAGGGAGGGAGGGAGGGAGTTGGAGAGAGATATAGGATTTAAGGGTTTAGAGTTTAAGGGTTAAGGTTTGAAGGTTTAGGGTTAAGGGTAGAGGGGAGAGAGATAGAGTGTGAATGAGAGATAGAGACATAAGAGAGGGAGCAGGAGGAAGGTGGGAGTCTTGAGAGAGAGAGAGAGGGTAGAGGCTCAAGGGTTCGAGGCTTAAGGGTTTAGGGTTTAGGGTTATGGGTTATGCATGGAGGGGAGAGAGAGGGATTCAGTGAGAGAGGAAGGGAGTGGGAGAGAGATAGAGGGTAGAGGGTTAAAAGGGTAGAGGGTAGAGAGTAGGAGTGAGAGAGAGACCTGAGAGAGGGAGAGGGGGCAGGAGGGTGAGAATTAAGAGAGGGAGGGAGGGAGGGAGGGAGTGGGAGAGAGATATAGGGTAAAGAGTTAAGCATAAAGGGTAGAGGGTTCAAGGGTTAAGGGTTTAGGGTTTAGGGTTAAGGGTAGAGGAGAGGGAGGTAGAGGGAGTGAGTGAGAGAGAGACCTGAGAGAGGGAGAGGGGGTATGATGGAGAGTCATGAGAGAGAGAGAGAGGGAGGGAGTGGGAGAGAGATAGAGGGTAGAGGGTTTAAGGGTTTAAGGATTTAAGGTTTAAGGGTAGAGGGATAAGGGTAGAGTGGAGAGACATAGGAGTGAGTGAGAGAGAGAGGTCCTTGAGAGAGGGGGAGAGGGTAGGAGGGAGAGATGAGGGAGAGATGAGAGAGAGAGAGAGAGAGAGAGGGAAAGAGATAATATTTAAATATTATACATAATAATATAATATATTATATATTAAATTATAAAATATATTGTATATTCTAAACTAGATATATTAAAATAAACTATAAAATATTTATTGCATTTTCTAAATCATATATTATAAAGTATAAAATATTTTTTAAATCATATAACTGAATCGATATCCGATTTGAATCGGAGCATCCGATATTTCCGGTTGGGGGCCAATTTATTTCTAGATTATCTTGCTTTTCTTGATTTGGCTTGACATGCCAATCCTAAGAAGTCCATGCAAAAGAAGTGTTTGGACAACTCACTTTTATTTATTCTCATTCATGTGGTTGGCTTTAATTATTTTAGCCAAAATTGATGAAACGTAGTGTCAGAGAGACTCATTTTTCCACCAATATAAATTATTCTTTACTTTGAATTTAATAAATAATTATTATTCATTTTCTATTATAATTACGACTAAAGTCCTGATTGATAGGCTGATTGAAAAATATCTATAACTTTCCACTGTATCATATTTTTGAATCCAAATATGTGTCACATTCTATGCTTCTACATACGAGTTTTCTTTTATTTTTTAAAAGTTGTAATAAAAATCCATAATTAATTATTTACTTGGAAAAAATTACAAAAAATATGCATCATTAGACATGAGTCCTCTACTTATATCTAAAATCTTATAAAAATATTATCATTTTATTGTGGTTAGGGTGATCAGACAAACACCTACTTCTTATTTTTTCCCTAAAATTTAAGTACTACTGCATTGAAATTTCAAATTTTCACCAAATAGACTTTTAAAAAAATAAAATAAACTTAGTAGTTTAGAAAATACATTCAATTTTCCACATATTCTATTTTTACATATTTTTGAAATAATATAGATAACTTATTCAAATTTTTATGTCAAGTCGCCTAACTCTAATTTTTCTGAATTTTCATTGCCATTTAAGGGCCTGTTTTTTCCATGATGATCCTCCACATACCCACAACTATTTTCTGAGTGTGCAACATTATGTAACCTACACCAAACTTGCAACAAATTTTTTAGTGAAATCTTTATTTTACCAATCTCCTGAACTTTTACAATAATATTTTTTTGAAATTTATCATAAGGACTGTTCTCTTATTCACAAGAATCACAATCATATTCAATTAAAACATTTGTTCCAAGAGTTAATTGATTGAGTTCTTTAGCATCACAGGTGAATACTTCTTATATTTTAACTCCTGAACTTCATATTTTGTAAACTCTTGGTTCTACATCAATGTACAAGACTTAATTTCTTTTATTGTAATTAGTGATCATATATTTAATGCGCGGTTCTCTTTCGATCCTGATTTGATTGGGAAATCCCTTCCATGGTAACCACATATGTGAGTAATCAGTAGCCATGTATCCATTCAAAGTTTTAGACCAATCTCTACTCAAAAGCATACCATAAGTCTTAGGTATCTTAATGACTTGAATGTCAATGTAATATTCGATTCTAGGGTTAGAGACCAATTGCATGTGAATATTGGTCAATTCTCTAACTACATTTAATTTTTTTTTATCGAGTTGAGTGACCTTATTTAAATAAATTTTTAGAGTTAATCCTAATGTTTGACATATGGATAAATGCATCACGTTAGTAGACACTATAGACTCTGCTAAGCAATTATGAAAATTCTTTTTGAATATTCTCAAAGTGATTAAAAATGGTGGGGATTCCAATTTTCCTTTGTAAAAGACTACTTGAGCATCTTCTATGGGAACAATGTTCTTATCTTTCTTTTTAGCCTAACTATCTTTCACTTGAGTTTCTTTGAACTTGCTTTCTTTAGGAAAATCTTTGAAAGTATTTAAGAAAGCTTTCTTTATCATAAGTGTTTTGAGTAATTCTGATAGAGAAAGGCTAATATTTACCTTTTTTTATTTCTTCCACTAAATAATTAGTCAAATTTTTTTGATCAATAGAATCTGTGTTTTCATTTTTTGAAGAATTTGGTGAATTGTAGTGAGAGGTTACCTTAGGTAATCTTGGATTGTTGCTTGATTTTTCATCAGGTGGAGTATTAAAGTTATTAGGTGGGATAGATTTATTAAAGGCCCATTGGATTTACCTCCACTATTGGCATTATTTCTTGTGTTATAGTTATGCCCTTTCTGATATTGCTGAAAGGCATGAATTTCATCATTTTCTTCCTAAGGCTCATTTTCATCTTGATAAGGAAAAGTGTATGTTTCCAATGTCATAGTTGAATTATCACTTTCATATTCATGAGCATAACTTGTGATAGTAGTAGGTGGTTTGAAAAAATCATAACTTTCAAGGACTAAAGCAGAATCATATCCTTCTGGGACTAACTGATTTCCCTTACGAGGATGAGAGTCAAAATGTTCATTATAATGTGTAGCAGCTAGGAAAATGTCTGAAGCAATTTTGAATTGTGAACAGTCTACTTTAGCATGAGCATTCGTATTATGAAATCTACACCATTTTTTCATCACAAGATCAACTAAATTCATCTTCAATGGAGATCTTTCATTAGTAGGATTGGTATTATCTAGAGGTGTTGATACTCCATTATTAGATCATGTATTCCAAGGTCTAGGTGGCCTAGGAGCATTTAACATCCAATTTTCTGAGTTCTGATTATTATTTTGAGCATAAAAATTTTGATTTCTTAATTGTGTAACCTCTGTGGTTAATCTTTTGAGTTGAGCTTTAACTTCTTTCATATCTTTTGTTTCCTCAAAAAATTTGATATTTTGATTTTCTTGAGTTTGTGAGAAAAAAAAGAATTTTTGTTAGGACGTAGCTCTATAATAGTTGGACCAGGGTGAGGGACTATAGCTTGACTATTTCCTGGTTGAAAGAAAGTATTTTGAGGACATGTCCAATTCTAGACCACTGAAGGATAAATGTTAGGAGCTATAGGATGACCTATAGAGACTCCATTTGTGTTTGGGGCGAGGTAAATATTTAATCCATTTCTACCATTCATGGGAAATCCACTTCCAAGATGTTTCATTTATAAATTCACACTCATGACTTTAGCATAGGCTTCTGGTAAAGTAGTAGGAGGATTTTCTCTTTGCTTCACAAACATAGTAGTTAAAGGATCTACTATTGTATAATAAACTGTGATACTAGAAAACTTATCCACTACGTAAGGTGATTGCACTCTAGAATAATATTTTTGAAACCTATCATTAAAAGTAGTTATAAGTTCTCCTTCCAACCTCTTAATTTGAGAAAATTGATGATATAACAAAGAGGGTTCAATCGGTGTTCTAAATCTGGCTAAAAAATGAGTTTCCATGTCTTGCCATGATCTGATATAATTATGATGTAGGTTGATATACCATTGGTAAACTTCATCACTTAGTCACGTATGGGAACAACCTACATACGATATCTTTGTGTTAAATTCTCTCTCTAAAGAATGTATCCTTAAAGATAATAATATGTTCTACATCTTTATGGAAATAATATTTAGGACACAACTTGTCAGGATTTTTTGGTAAATCGTTGTATACAACAAATTGAATCGGTGACTCCACATTAAAGAATTCCATCACTATGGGGGGTGGTGGTACAACAATAGTCAGATTCTTTGAACTTGCACTTAAACTTCTAGACTTCTAAGGTCTAGATGATGCTTGATCACTAAGCTCTTGTAAAGTCACATGAGGATCACCAGATCGAGATCTAGTGACTCTACGAAAATCCAACTTAAAACTTAACAAATCCAAAAATGAAAGCAATAGGCCCTCCTTCTACTACCAGTTCCTGTTGATGGCGATTTTACTCGCAGTAAACAGGGTGAATAAATTCTTCACGGATAAGACTACAAAGAGCCTATCCTTCTTGAAAGATATGGAACAAAGACAACCTAAAGGGGAATTCCGCATTAACAAAGAAAATATGGGCTTTAGTTCAATCCCAAGTCTCCAATAACTAGGTCATGGTTGCACTAGGGTCACTTTTGGATACTAATATGATATTTTACTGTTAATCTCAAAGGGAATACTATTAGTTCTAGTTTTTTTAAGAATCATAAACATTTCACACCAAATTTCCACTTCATTCATAAAATAACATCGTGAAATCAACAGTTTGCAACAATTTCTCATGAACATCACAGATTCTTTGCTATCACTTAAGTAGATGTAGCATTAAGAATTCAACAAATTTTATGGAAAATAAAATATTTTCAATAAAATTCCATCGATTTATTTAAATTTTGGAACATTTTTTAATAATTTAAACATCTACTCTAAAATAAAGCATAAAAAATACTGAAAATTAAAAGTTTCTCTCGGTTATTCCCCATGCATGCCCCAAAGAATCAATTAAAATAGAGCAAACCGCTTTATACTTCTCCAGATTGCTTCATAGCTACATATAAAATAGTGCAAGCTTTTAAAGAGAGGGGTTTCATTCGTAGACACCGAGTAGGTTTTATATGGACCATTAAATGACATAGCATAAAGTCTTGTTCGACTGAACTAACAAAACTAGCTACAAAGGATACTGAGATAGCTATCTAATAAGCTCTAATATTAATCAATGTCCACGTGCATACAAAGTTTTATGCCTGAATGGTTCAAAAAGAAGGAGAAAAGAAGAAAACTTGAAAATTTTATGCTCCTCCAACATCCACAGATTCTAAACTTAAAATAAAAATATAGGAAATGACCTTTTATAGGAACAAGGCCCCAAGGTTCAACTTAAATTCCATCTAGAGAATCAATTAAACAACAAATTAAAATGTAGCATGTGGCATTCGCTAACTGTCATCAAAATTTTCTAGACCAATTCAAAGCTTTGACTTCATCAATAGAAACACTTTCACTTTATACTCCAACATGAAATACTTCGCATATGTCAAGGCTATCAACTTCTTTCCAAAATACCAGAATAATTAACATGTACCAAGACTAGGATCAACCTATAAACTCAAAATTGCGAACAACACAAAACCCATCATACTTCTAGTGTCCAGTATCCAACTCTTCATCACTTCGCTTAAGACTCAAATTATGAGATTCTTTCTCTTCCTTTCTTCACCTAGTACTCTTGGAAAATATCTAATACATGATGCATATATTCCTTAGAAAAATTCCTTGTACTACCTTCGAAGTGAGTTTAAGCTTAGTATATTCTTCAGATACCTAGAGTATAATACTATTTCTCTACATTTTATCTGCTTCATATTTGGCTATAGTGTTCCTACACTGTATTATTTCATCAATGAATCCCCTCGTTAGTAGCTAGATAGGATCTTTGTTTATTATTTCAATCCATTACTTGAATGATTTAGCTTCTTTTCCTTCCTATCCTAATGTTTGGGGATCACAATCATGACGTGCTAGCATTTCAATAAACTCTTGATTTTCATCAATCAACCTTCTACATTCAATGGTGACTTTTTTGAATCCTTCAATGCATTGTACTAACATGTCACCTTCCCATTTCAACTATTTCTTCCACTTTTCTGGAAATGAAAGCTCTAGTTCTGAGATTACATTTCCCTATATTAACTCTTGGATATTTAATTGCATGAGTACTTCAATGTTTCACATTTCTTCAATAACTTGTTCTTGGTGAAATCTGCATTCATTTTCAAATAATTTTGATTTATTTGACCAGGGGTATGCTTCCTTGTGCTTCTCTATTGCATCTATATTGAACTCTTCTCCTTGCTTCACCCAGTACTTGATCCATTCTTCGAACATATTCATTTTTTGATGAACTACTGCAATTGCATCCACCTATTCATCCAACATCAATACTAGATGCTTGGGTAGTTCAACTTGTGCTCGACCATATAAAGTTAATGAATTTATAAAATGCTCCAAGGTAGCAACCCGTTCTTTCAATTCTCTTTTCTTTTGTTTTTATTTCTGCACTCTGAAAATAATAACATTCAAATTCACTTTTATTTACTTTATCTCTTTCCTCTAGGATGAGTTTCCATGATTAATACTCATTATCTTGTACTACATAGGTGTTATTTCATGTATGTCTTTATCAATTGTTGGATTAGCTATATGGATGGTTCTATTACCATCTACATTTCTTCGTATGACATGTTTTTCTTTTGCTCTGCACCTAGGTTTAAGAGTATCTACTTCATGTATAAAACAATTAAGATTCAGAGGCAATGCTTCTACTTCCATTGGGGAATCCAATTCTTTGGTCAACCAATTAGTTGTATCACCATCTTGCTCTACCTATGTAACATTTGTTTGTTCCTATTTTCCACTTGACTCAAGAACTTCTCTTTGATCTATCACATTTTATGAAATGGGAATTTCTTCAAGATTTTCTCACATAGATTTGGGATTAGCAGGGTTTGGCACTATCTTCTTTATTTGAATACTTATGTTTTCATGTCTATCAAGATAGTCAACATCATCTCTCTAAATTTTTCCTTCTTTGTTCACTGCTACATCAAGATTTTTTTCATTTTCAATTCCATCACCTGAAATCTATGTAGCTTCTTTCTCTTTCTCAGTTTCAACTTCAATTTCAACATGGCCTTCATTTGGTTTTTCAAAGACCTATGACTGTTCGTTAAAATTTGAAACATTCCCAAGTGAAGCTTGGGAATCAAAAGTATGTTTAATAATTATTTCATCAATAGGATCCTCCTCTGTAGTCTCCCTTGTTTCTATCTCAAGGACATTAGGGTTTCCTGCCTCTGAGGTGAGTGTTCCTTGTACAAAATATTCTTTGACATTTATAGGATTAGAATCTATATCTTGAATCTCTTTTGTCACTGGATGTACCATGGATTTATCTTTGGATTTCTTTTCTTTCACTTTCTCCCACCTACCACCCCATTTGTCCATCTATTCTTTAATTATGGCTTCATCTTCTTCAGATATTTCCTCCAAAACCATAGGAATTCCTCCCAATGCTTGTTTCACACTAGCCATGTTAACAGAAGGAGGAGAAATAAAAAGTGTTGAAGCCCTTTGAGACATAGACTCGGTTTGTGTACCAACATTTTCTGTTACTCCTATTTCTTCATCAATAACTAGCTTGGTTCTTGGTTTTGTTGTAGAGGAAGATGCACCTTTGGGTCTTACTTTTGATTTATCTTTACCTGTTTTTGCATCTTTCAAATTATCAGATGGTTTCATGGGAACTTCTGGTTTTGAAACTTCAGGGGTTCTTTCTTCAATTCATATATGAGGAGTCACCTTACTAGTTTTCCTTGTCTTCTTAGTAGGATATCCACTATCAATTGTTGTCTTATCTCTTTGCTTCCTCCTTCTATCTTCTATGAATGTGGGCATAATTCCTTTTTCTCTCAAATATTTACAAAAATCATCAATCTAGTGTTTATTATACACTAAGACAAGTCTAGAGAACTCATCAACTGATGTCACGTATTCATTATCAAAACCTGTGTGTGGAACGGGTTCATCATATACCTTTTCTTTATTATAAAATTCATCCAACACTTCGCAATCATCCTCTTCCAACTGATATGGAATGCCATGAATCTTGAGAATTTGGGTAGATTCTAGAGATAATCTTTCATAATTTCTTCTTCTTACTACATGTTCATCTTCACAATTGAGCCAATAATCTTCCAAATGTGGTACACGGGCACAAAATCCAGCTATAGCCTTGGCAATATTCTCTTAAATATCATAATATACTATTTGGAGTGAGAACTCATCAATATTATATGTCCTTAATTCTTCTTCACACAAGTCAGTGACTTTGATTGCATTACACTTATAGTTTCCTATCATAATAGGAAATTTAAAAGAGTCCTTCTTCTAAGCATGGTTATAAAGAGCCTCAGATGGTTTCAACTATCTCACCAATTCTAACAAAACAATTTGTTTTGATGGGTACTTGGGCAACATGAATTGATGTCCTTCAAATCCCTCCACTCTAATGTAGGAGTAAGTAGGGAACTAAATGTACTGGCCTCCCATTGGTCAAATGACACTTTTTACTTCCAAGGAAAATCTTTTGGCTTTATCACCTTCCATCATTCTGACCAATTTCATGGAGAATAGATCATTGAATTTTCTATAACTATCTTTGTATTTGTGGAAGGTGATATGAGGTAAATGTGCATATATCAAACTATTTCCCACTTTCACACCTAGAGTACCAATCTATTTAAACCCTTGCTTGCTGGATCTCATGGCACAAGAGTAAATAACATATGATTACATGTAAAATCACCTGGTTTTGGGAAATGTTATCTATTCATATAATTTGTCACTTATGAGCTTTCCCCAATGTAATTGCATGGGACCTTCCATCAGGCTGGATATTATTACAAACATCCAAGGTTCAAATTTTCTTGCATCCCTTAAACCAACTATTCTGCTTAGCAACGTTTTAATATATTGTACTTCTTGATTGAACATAGACGTCTAAATTACTTTGTTATGTGGTGTAATCTACTCTTAGCACCATTAGGTACTCATAATTTCTCTATTGCGCTCTTCGACATTCTGATAAGTCTTGCCTTTTGTTCTCATATCAACATTGTACATTTATGTGTAAACAGGGAGACCAAATGTATATACAATTCCTTTTTGTAAGAGCTCTGCATAAATTATCCCTTCTTTCACAATGACCCTTTTGGCAAGGTTATAATTATTCATACATTGCATAATTAATTCAGGGGCTTCCATTGCTGGCGGAAACCCTCCTGCTAAAAATAACCCATTTGCAACAAAATTCTTGGTACATTGAGAAGCATTTTCTTGTAATACCTATGAACATATATCAATATCAGAAGACCATCCCATATGAGTGTCTGTAACCACTACATTGATTGGTATGGCTTACGAATTGTAGTATTTGATTTCATCTTTTGGCCTTGCATCAGAAGTACTTATTTTCTCTAATGTGTTATGAATTTTAAGAATGTGTGTCTTGTGTGTGATTTAGGGTTAAATTTAACCAAAAATTACAGTTTACAAAAAAAAATAGTTCATTTTCAATTAAATTGAAAAAATTAGAGAATAATCAACATTTCAATTTCTAAAGAGAAATACCATTTTCGAGATTTTTTAGATTGAAAATCATGAATAGAATGTCAACTATTTGAAACATACCTAGTTCTTGTTGATGATGATAATCTTTCAGAATATAATTTCCAAAACCCTTAGTAGCTATGTTTCTTGAATTCTCAAAGTTTACCTTTCTTTATGCATGAATGTTGCTTCATTCTTTCAATGTCCTTTGCAAATTTATAGCATGACACAAAGTGGAGTGTTACAAAAGCAACTACATGCTTGACATCGTGGTAAGTACATAGGTAGTTTGCCACCCTCATTAATTACCTATTATTTCGTATTAATTCCTTGAATAAAGGTGCAATAATTATGGATTAGGTTCCAAATTACGAACACCTAGATTTTTGTACGAGCTCATTAGTAAAGGAGAAAGATGGTGCAATGATTATACATGGAAATAAAATGTCACGCTGATTTCTTGTATGGTATAGGTCATTAAAGGTATGTGATCAATCATAATCACCTGGAATGAGACTTTGCGGTATTGATCTTAAGAAGCAACACAAGGATTTGAGAATTTACCCTTGACTTCAAAAGAGAAAACTGGAACGAAAGAAAAGACCAAGAACCGGGTTCAAGAGAGATTAAGAAATTTCAAAGAAGACTCTCTGATTTTTGACTTCTGAATAAGAAAAGAAAAGGAAAGGGAAAAAATACTAGACTTCAGTAAAAAAGGATACTACCTAGATTGACAACTCCAGTTAATGAAATACCAGGTGGAACCAGGACCAAAAGAAGATACAATTCACCTTGGTGCAAACACAGGACTCTGGGATTCCGATTTCTGGTAATACATTAAACTTTATGAAAAGACCGAAACACTGAATCTGGGGAATAAAAGGATAGAGTAAAAAAAACCAAGTGAAATTGAAAGTGAAATTAACAACCAACCAATCCGCAGAATGATGCCAAAGCAAGCAAAACCAAAGAGGAACAAAAGAAAAAGAAAAAAAAGGGAGTCCACATTTTTCCAAGGGGAAAAAAAATGGGGTGTGTTGTGAGACCATACAATACCTATCTAACTGGTCTGGAAAAGTGAAACATTCATAACCCATTTGACTGATATCTGATTCATTCTACTCATTAAGCTAGAAATCATCATATACACTCCTTCCAAGATTCCCATTCTGGAGTACACATTCACTCTATGTGATGAACAAGAAATGTTCATCCATAGGCTTCATTTCAAATTCGTGCTCATATTCATTAGAGCAATATAAACCAACTATGTTGCCAAATGCTTTATTACCTTGAAAAATCAATTTCTCATAATCCATGGCATTTTCACTTTTACTTAAAGCAAGACCTTTCTCATAAAAGGCATCATTCATATTATCCTAGATATCAGAGATAATTTTTGTTTTAGGATCACTGCCAAAATTTGATTCTTCTTTCTAGTTATCATCTTTCAACTAGAAACATTTTTTTTCAAAAGATGGATCAACTAGCTCAAACTTAATACAATCAGTAGTAGGATATTCAATTGCATTATCAAATGAAAATTTTATTGATGCATAGGACTGATGACAACTTGGACATATCTTTTGTTCCTCCAAGTAGAATTTTTCATTTCCTTTCTCAGGAAAACTTTGGTCAAGAACAACCATGTTTATCTCTGTCATAAAATCCACACACCCTACTTCTGCTTCATGTAGAAATTCAGAAAAAAGACCCTGTTGACTGGCATCATCCATCCCATCATTAAAATCAGGCTCTAAAGCCTGAATATAGATATTTTTGTCCTTAAATTTAGCACCAATCATATCATTAGGATTCTCTAATTCTGAAGTAGTTGAATTTATTTGCAAGAGTCTATCACATGTAATCTATTTATCTATTGGCAGAGGTAGAATTTAATGAGTACTAACATAGTCAAATTATTTGAGAAAGAAAGGTGCCTTCAAGTTTTCCTCACAAAAAAAAATGCATTCCTTATGAGGGTAAATAAAATTTTCATCTTCATTACCCTGGTTAGCAACTTTTAAAATTGCATCAGTAGTATTAGTAGGTATGACAATATCATCATTCATATTGTTATGTAGACAATCATTTTCACGAACATGCTTATCCAATTATTGATTAAACTCTTGGTCTTTGTCAGCAAAGCTAGTACTTTTTCCATTTTGAGACCTCAATTTTTGTTCATAGTAATGCTTTTCTTCCTCAACGATTCTAATCCAATCAATTATCTAATCAAAATCTGGAGGCTTCAAGTCCTTGGGAAAGGTACTAAGCCCTAGCTCATAAATGTCACAGAATAGGTCAATGCAAATTGAATCCTCAGGTTGTAACCTTTTAGGGATTTCTATTAAGGCATCTAAGAACCTTGCTAACAACTCATTTGACAACTCATTCTCATTCATGTTAGACAATATTTGGACTAACAACATCTAATCATTATTAAGTGAAACTTGTGGAAGTCTATCCTAAATCAATTCGTGATTAACATGCTCTGAGTGTGAACCGGGTTTGATACCTGAAGCATTATCACCTTGATCAACTCTTTTATCTTTAGGAGATACACTCTCTTGATATGAATTAGTACAAAAAACACTTGTAGCCACATGTCCTTTCATCATCGAATAATTCACAATGTTTTCAATATCGATAGCAATGTGACAAGCCTACTGCAATGTTTCAGGTTCTTTATCCCTTATCAAGTAACTCATTTCATTATCAAATGCTCCTAAATACATAATAAAACATTATGCATGACCAAGACTTAGGTATTCAGGAATATCTCTTACCACTTGCTCAAATATGAGGTTGAAAGCAGGAACCAACTCATCTTCATGCTTTTGGATTTCCATAACTATTTTCCTTAACAAGCTAGGATTAACCCTTTCACCAAATTGCTCCATAAATGCAACCATGAGACCATTCCACTAAGCTATAGAACAGATTGTTAAATATGAAAAACAATCTCTAGTAGTCTCTTTTAATGACTGAGTAAAAATTTTTATGACAACATCCTCATGATTTATTTAAAAATCACCCATCAAATCTATGAATACAGTCAAGTGTTTAGAAGGTGACTCAAAAATTTTCCTTGTAAATTTTTGTAAATGTTTCCTAATATCATCAGGGATTTTATTAGGGAAACCTTCAATACCACCAAAACTTAATGGCTTATATCTCTCAATAGAGAACTTCCTTTGAGGGTACTCTAGGAGTTACACACCCGACATACTTTTACTTGATGCTTTATCAAAACATTTAGGGGAATAGTATATTTCTCCTATATATTTATTCATTCTTCAAATATTAACTACCTCACCATGATTATAAAGCTTCAGAACTCAAATATACTCATTCCTTAATGCTTTCTTAAAGGAAAATTATAGAAATAAGCATACTTCTTCCATCCCATTTAGATATTACAAATCTCAGCTTAGAAGTATATAAAATGACCATCACTATTCCCTTCCCTAGTGCTTTAACTCACTTAATTAGGAATAAATTATTTCTTCCATATCTCTAAAAATAGCTTTCTTACAAATTTATTTCTTCTTACAAATCAAAACAAGGGAAAATACATGGATATATTCAAAGATTTCATTTACTATTAGGTTCTTCACATGGATTCGCTGCCTCCTTTGTAGAGGATCAAACTTCAATAGTACAAAGTTTCATTCACTAGTTGATTTCACTTTAATATTCCTTTTATTCCAACAATTTTTACTGGTACAGAGTTCTTCGAAGTCGCCACCCACTTTTAGTGAGCACTTCAATGTATAATCTCCATGAATCTATCAAAGAAAAATGACCTACTACAAAGGTTTTCTCAAATAAATCTCCAACAGAGTCACCATTTCTATTGGTGACTTGGATGGAAAATATGAGTCAAGAATTTTCAACCTCAGTTACAAATAATAGTTCAAGATTTGAATGACTCTTTGACAAGACAATCTGCAACCAAATTTCTGAGTGCAGTCCCTAGTAAAGTCACCATTTCTATTGGTGACTCAGATGGGAGAATAAGACTCTATAATTGTCAAGATATGGTTACAAATTGTTTTAAAACTTCAATGAATCCTAAGGCTAGATGATCTTCTATTAGATATAATTTCTCAAATTCTTCCCCAACGAAGTAGCCATTTCTTTCAATTATTTTTTATGAACCAAACTTAATCTCATCCCCCACCTATAAATCTGCCAAAACTCAATTGTTAGTAAGGGTGAGGATTGTACAACATGTAAGTGAAGCATTAAAACCCCACTTCTTCTCTTAAGGATCTATGAAACCCAGGAGGGTAATCCCATTTATGCTCATAATATCCCTACTTGGTCAAGAGCATTTACATGCATAGGTGTATTCCTTTGGAATTGCAAATAAGAAAGTATCATTAAAGGATTGGCAGTCCTCTTAGAAAATTGCTATTTATTGTAGGGAATACGATGCTTCTGAAGGTTTATGTGTTGTGATTTAAAATATTTTATGTGTTCATTCCCATTCCAAATCTTTGGCTAGGTTCAACACTAGCTCAGTCAATCACAAGATAAGCTAACAGAAAGACCAATGCCTAGTCTAAGGGAATATTGGAGTCATACTTTGCAATCAATCAATAAGACAACTATAATTTAAAATTAGTAATCAGGGGACTATTGACATGCTACTTTGTGGTATCCAACTCACTACATTTTAAAACACTGCTTCCTTACCAAATCTTATATCCTTTTCCCACAAACCAATGATCTTATTTTAGCATTAAATCAACTTATTGAATTGAAGCATAAACAAACCCATTCATTTAGTGCAAATGAGATAAGACAAATGAAATTATCATTTAACAATTTGATTTATAATTCGCGAGGAAAATACATAGGAGAGCACATATTTTAGAACTAGTATTTTCTTTCATTACTGATATAACTTTTTAAAACCATTTTAAGATCAACATACATTATGACTCATACCCTATACTTTCTTTTGATATATTCATCAACTTATCTATTTACATTCTACTGCTCTCTGAGCATAGCCTTTACCTAGACCTTTCTTAGACTCAAAATTTTATGAACTCTCTTCTTTCAGCCATGAAAAATCCCCTTTATAAATCGGGGGGCCACAAGCATCCAACTAAGTTACAATTACATTTCATTTCATTTCAAAACCTAATTTCAACTGATTTCAAGAGATTCCCAGGTGGTTTCATGTAA
Source organism: Sequoia sempervirens (assembly GCA_007258455.2). Taxonomy (NCBI): domain Eukaryota; kingdom Viridiplantae; phylum Streptophyta; class Pinopsida; order Cupressales; family Cupressaceae; genus Sequoia; species Sequoia sempervirens. Next base: position 624,127,152 of record VDFB02271358.1, on the reverse strand, counting down.
TTATTTGAAAGTAGGAGAAGGAAAAAGAAAAAAATTATGCACAAGGTACCGTTAGTTGTTGTTGCCATGTCCATGTCGAATAAAAGATTATGTATCATACTAGCCAGAGGACTTCCACTTCAACATGCAAGAGTAAAACACAAAAACCATAAACATGTTGAAATGAGTTTCTTCTATGCAATGACCATGGTATCATAAAAAAAAGGAGAAAAATCTATTCAGAGTCATGAAGATCATAGTTTACTCGACCACTGCTTATTCATGTTGAAGTTGGAGGAACCATCACCACATCCTCATTAGAGCTTTCATATGACACCAGATAGTGAAGATATTGGCCATATCCTGAGTCAGTGTCTCCTTCAGTATCTGAAGGACTATTAGAGAGTACGATGGGAGAATTATGTTTTCCCAGGAAGGCCCTATGACTCTCGTCTCTTTTCTTGTCCTTCTTCATAGGCTTACCCGACTCCTTGCCCTTAAACTTGACCAATTCTTCTAAAATGGTCAGGTTCGTTAAGTTGTAAGTGCTTTGGACAATTATTTTCTTCTTATGACAATGTGCCCTCCTCTTACCCTTTGAAATCTCAGAAGTCGCAGGGACTTCTTACTCAACTATAGACATATCCTCTTAACATTCAAACACATTAAGCCGACTAGACCTCCTAGTTGGCTGAATTGGCACACCAGACTTTCCCATCTCACAAAAAAAGGGGGGAAAACTAGCAAGTCTAAATTGAGCAGAAACTGGCAACTAAAAATACTCTGAATCAAATTTGCAGGGAAGTACACCCACAAACTTCGACAATCACAACCAGTCCAAGAAAAAGGAATTCCTAGGTGAACTAGAGCATGAGTGATAGAGAGATCAATTGAAGAATAACTCAGCTGGGACAAGAATGTTCACTTCTCAGCTCAGGGAAAATTAACGCTCACATACCTCTTCACTAACCTACACCTCACATTCTCTACAGACTAAAAAATAGTGAAAATGAACAGTAAGTAATCTGCATTAAATAGAAAATTTGGAGCATGCAACAATTGATAATTCAAGAAATGCTCATGCGAGCGAGTTGATAACTTAGTAACTCCACTTTGAATCTAGGCCGTCAATCCTTGAGGATTTAAAACTTCATCTATGGCGATCATGAGCATCATTTTTTGTCCTTTAGCAAGTTGTTCCTAGGAAACAATGATGGCACCTCAAATGTTGCAACATTTCTCCTTAATCTTCATTAATCATACGCTATCTGACAATTAGCATGCATCACCAGCTCAATCCATGCTCCTTCATTAATATCCTAGAAGTATGCAAAACTAACATTTTGAAGAGAACAGTCCCTTATAAACTCCATTGCTCATTGCAGATCCACCCCAAATTATAGGGTTCAGTCAGCGATGAGAGTATTGTCATGATGAACTTCAGCCCATTGGATCATCTTGCTTTAAAATCATACCAATGGTTCTACACTCGTCTCGTTACTTTCTTGTTTTCTTTCTACGATGTCCTCAGAATACTACCATGTTTCCTTTTAAATCAATAGTCATCACTTATCTCTGATACATTTCATTCAGTACTAATTCTATCAGCGATGCTATCATCCAAGCGATGAAATCTTAGCCCTTGGATCTATGGCCCATCCTCAATCACATTCACCTTCCCATCGCACATCGTTGATTCATACTTTGAACTCTAGATCATATCAGTATTAGGAGATAAGTTGAAGAGGCTAGATTAAGACACACACACCTACATGAGAATCAATGATACAAAATACATCACACAAAAGATCTATTCAAATTAGCGAAAGAAACTTGAATAGATAACCCCATCGCTCATCGCTATTTTGAAACTTAAGCTTTGGAATGAATCCATAATGAGTGATAAATATAAAAGAACCAGGACCATCACTTATTGTTAATTCTCCTCATACAGTTTGGAAGAAATTAGTGATGAGATATCCCAATGATTACATTGAACATTTGCATCGCGTATCGCTAATACAAAATTTATCATTCAAAACCAATTTGTGATGTATGAAATACGTGAGATACTGCATATCGCTCATTGCTATTTGAAAACATACCATTACATAACCATCTGGGATGAGTGATGAAGAGAAGAATGAAATGCCAAAGGCCATCACTGATCGCTAATACAATATTCAAGGCTCAAAAGCTATTAGCGATAAGCAAAAAATCAATCACTATAAGGAGAGGAAAGAGTATCACCCATCACTATTTCATATTAAGAGCTCTCAAATCTATCTGTGATGAGCAAAACCAAAGGAACACCACTCATCGCTTATTATTGATTCAAAAGATACACTCCAAAAGCAATCTACGATGAGCGATAAAGAGAGGTGGCCAACGTGACTTAAGTCAAAAAATTTAAGCACATTCCCACAAGAAAAGGGGCTCAAAATTTTCTAATTCATAAAATTCAAAGGATATAAAGGCCAAAAGGTTCTTTACTCAACCTTATATAAAATAAAAAACTCAAACCTAGGCATGAGGAATTGGTTACCCCATGACTGTTCATGACATAAGATGTTTTAATATGACCAACAATGGGAAATAGGAGGTCAATGACAAATTAGAGCCTTGCAAGCATTTAGAGATAAGGGTTTCTTAAGGAAGGGTTTTGAGCTAACACAAAAAAAAAAACCTTTAACAACAATGACAAGCAACACCCTAAGCCTTTAGATACAAACCCGGTATTCAAAATGTGACAAGATTTTGAGATGGAACACAAAATTTTGCAAGTTCGATCATACATATCTATAATTTCAATATTTTGAAAAGAAAAAAGGACTAAGTCACCATCAATGAAGTATGAGTCCAACTGGAGGTATTTTTCTAAACAATTTGCAGATTCTAGTATGCATTTCCCTGAAACTACTTTCTAGGGAGAAACCCTCATCTGGGACTAAGTCGCCCAGCTTGGTGTATGTGTCCCATTTGGATAGAAAATTAGATTTTCTAGAATTCCAAAGGCATTTACAGTCTTCACTCTGACCTCTATCAAATTCCAGGTGCACTCTTTCTGTTTGGCTTTTGTATATTTTTTTATATTGCATTCAATCTATCTTTTTGCATATCACAACATGTTTTTGATGACATTTACATTTCCTTAGTTTTGCATTAACAATCAATCTCTTTTATCAATTATTTGCATCTAGGACATTCCCCTTAGACAGATTTCACTCATTTTTGTATTGGAATATCAAGGGCTTATTCATGAGTGATCCATTAAGGTTTTTGGGATTCCTCTCCTTTTAGGTGCAAAACCCTAGAAGTGTAAGAGAGCCCACATATCCCAAAAATCTATGGTTCATTTTGGTGAGCCTACATTTATAACATTCTATTTTTTATTTTTTAGTGCATTTACACCGTAGGAATAGCTTACATTGTCTTTTGCATTGTTTCATTTTCATTCTAGGTTTTCATACCTTGCATTAGTGAAAAGCTCATTGAAGCTTGCATTATTGCACTTCATTTCCTTAAACAATAGTGAAATTTTGCATCTACACTTTAGATTTGTAGTGTACAACATATAACATAAAGGAATCCATCAAAATTTTTACAAAAACATAAAAAAATACCCCTACTGGGACTCAGTCGCCACCTTGGGTGACTTAGTCCTAGTACACATTTTGCATCACAGTTTTTAGAATCCAATTTTTAGTTTCTTAAGTTGTTTCTCTCAGTTACTTTTCTGTTTTAGTTCACTTATTTTCTATTACATTGAAATCATTAGAAATAACATCATTTAATTTCATGGAAATTATGGATAGCATTATATTTTTACAATTTTCAATTTTGGCATTAGTTCCTAGTCCATTTAGATCAGATTCATTAGAAATTAACAATAAAAACAATGCTTCACTTTAGAAAAACTATGCCATCCAAACCTTTTAGTAGTGATGACTTGGATACGTTAGATGAAGCCCTCCAAGACTTCCTCTCACTAAGTTCATCCACTAAGGTTTTTCATGAAAAACCCAAACCAACTAAAGATAACTTACCTTGCAAGCCTTTTAGTAGTGATGACTTTGATATTTTAGATGAAGCCCTTTAGGGCTTCATCTCACCAAATCTATCCATTGAGATTTGTTGTGAGAAATCTTAAACAAAAGATGTCAATTTAATTCAACCTCAACTTTTCCTTTACCCACCTTCACATAAGTCTCAACCTCCACCTAAACCCAAGTATACCCTTTACCCACCTAACCATGATATTGTTGCTCACACATATAACAATAGGAATAATCCGCAACCACAATAACCCACCGCAAAACCCTTACCTTTTCCCAATCCCATATTTCCTAGTGTTCCACGATTAAATTCACACATTAGGGGGTATTATCTTGTTGAGAAACTTAAGAATACTCCTGCCAAGATCTCCCTTTGGGACCCAATTCAGAATTCACCAAACTATCACACTATGCTCCAAACAACATTGCAACAAGTAGTGGTTCATCCTGGTACAAATGCAAATGATGTGGCAGCTCTAATACAAGGAATGAATACAGTTAATGTAGAAATTACCTTCCATGAATGTGAGCTCCCTCCATTAGAATTAAGGAAGAAAAATTAAGCCTTTATGATAATAGCCCAATTCAATCGAATAGGCATCAAACATACCCTTGTTGACAATGGCTCTACCCTTAATGTGTGTAGTGTGAAAATTCTAGATAGATTACATGTGGATAAATCACAAATCAAACCTGATTCCTTATCTACTTGAGGATTTGATAATATTTATCAAGGAAATTGCTCAGTGTAATTACCTTACCTATTACAGTCGAAATGGCTACTTTGCAAACTCCTATTCATTTCATTCCCTATGATCTTTTGTACAATATTATTTTGGGAAGACCATGGATTCATGAGATGCATGCAGTGTCTTCAACCCTTCATCGAATAATGAAATATGTCTATAGCAACAAAGTTGATCAAGTTGAAATAGACCCCGAGCCTAAAAGTTGCTTACAACTTGAAAAAGGAACAAGTCCTCTAAACACATTGATTCCAAGATGTCACATAGAACCTCTTGAGACCAACAAACAAGAAGAAGAACCCTTTCCTAAATTTCTAGGTGATGATTGGGGATCATTAGAATTCACAGCTTCATTTATGGGTGAATATATAATCACACGAAAAGAGGATGAAAAACAGGAAAAACCCATGTGATTATGTTAGCTCAGAATTCAGAAGAATCTTCCCAAGAATCTACCTCATGTCCACTTTGGAACAAAATACAACTTACAAAAAAAAAATTGCTGAGATAGATTATCAACAACTGCATAACTCGAAGGAAATGGAAAGATTTTATGGAAGGGGTTATGAAATCATGAAACAATTTGGATACTATGGTAAAGGATGTGGAAAGAATGAAAAAGGCATCTAAGACCCTATATAACCTAATACACAAGAGACAAAAATTGGTTTGGGATATTCTTTTTCTAAGATAACAAAAGAAAATCAACTACCATCACTAAAAATCAATGCCATCACATGTAAACCAAGAACCAATATGACAATAAAGCACTCTAAATAACTTGATATGGATTTACCACCATCATGGTAGTACTTTGAAAATTATGAGGCTTTGAAACAAATGTTAGGTGCTTATGATAAGACATCTTCTTCAAAGAGAAAATTTACCTGTGCTATGATCAGTAACAAGGAAAAAGATATCGACACCAATGAGAAAGACATAAGCATGGACCCATATGATCCTGAATTTGCTAAGTCAAATGAACTTCCGTTGGGAGATAAAATTGATATACCAATGGACATAGATGATAAAGAAAAAGTCACTAAAATAGGAAAGTTCCTTGATAATGAAGAACAAGGGGATACAACAACCTCGCTTCATGACTTTCCTAAACTATTTGCTTGGAAATATTCAGACATGCTAGGAATAGATCCAAAGATAGTGACACATAATATTGTTCTTGCTGAAAATGCTAAGCCTGTTTGACAAAAGATATAAAAAATGAATCCTAAAATAGCATTTCTTGTTAAAGGAGGACTTGAAAAAATCCTTGACACAGGTTTCATTCATCCTATTGATTATTCTCCTTGTATATCAAACATTGATGCAGTTACAAAACTCGATAATCATATTAGGATGTGTACAAATTTTCGTGACTTGAATAAATCCTTTTTAAAAGACAATTGTCCCCTTCCTAATATTGACATGATAGTAGATTCAACTGTGGGACATGCTTTGTTGTCATTCATGGATGGATTTTCAGGATATAATAAACTCTTCATCAACCTAGAAGATCAATTTAAGACAACATTTATAACTGTTTGGGGGAGATTTTGTTGGGTTATGAAGCTTTTTGGATTAAAGAATGTAGGCGCAACCTATCAATGAGCCATGACATTGATATTTCATGATTTCATACATAAAATCTTAGAAGACTGTGTTGATGACATATTATCCAAATCCTTAGCATGACAAGACAATGTGAATTTCCTTTGAAATATCTTTGAACAGATGAACAAATGCAACAAGAGAGTAAATCCAAAAAAGTGTGTCTTTGGAGTAGATAGTTGAATTTTTTTAGGGTTTATCATATCTCACAGAGACATTGAGGTTGACACAAAGAAAATTGATGCTATAATAAACATGCCACCTCCCAGAAACATTCCCTAATTGTGCATTTTACAAGGAAGACTTTAAGTCATCTGTCATTTCATCACATCCTTGGACGATCGAACGTTACCTTTCACAAATCTCCTCAAAAAGGATGTTCATTTTGATTGGAATGAGGATTGTAAATAGTCCTTTGAGAGTTTGAAGGAATACCTTACAACTCTACCCATTCTACAACCCATCATGCTAAACAAATTGTTCATCCTTTATATAGCCACATCAACGTATGCTCTTGTAGCATTGTTGGCTCAACAAGATGAAAGTGGTAAAGAACATCTTATTTATTACATTATCGCAACTCTAATAGATTATGAAACATGATAAACTGAAAAAAACAATGTTTGGATCTTGTATTCACTACTAGTATGTTGCGACACTATTTACTAAATGCGGAAATACAAGTAATGACAAAATTCAATCCTCTCAAACATCTTTTTTATAAAATAGAATTATCAGGATGTCTAGCTAAATGGGTGATGTTGTTGAATGAGTTTGACCTTAAATTTTTTTCACAAAAAGAAACCAAACATCAAGCCTTGACTGACCACTTAGACGATGCTCCTTCTCCTTTAGCACTACCTAGCAATGACTCTTTTCCTGATGACAATGTGTTGACAATAGAGGTTCCTACATGGAAATTATATTTTGACGGATGCAAGTGTAGAACATGCTCTGACGTTGGGGTTATATTAATTCCACCCATAGGAAAGCCTATTCCATTATCGTATCGATTAAATTTACTATGTAAAAATAACACAACCGAATATGAGACACTAATTGTTGGATTACGTGATGCTTTAATCATGGGTGTCAAAGATATTAAGATCTTTGGTGATTCATAATTAGTGATCAAACAAATAAATGGATTCTACCAAGCTAAACATGACAAATTATCAAAATATAAGGATCTCACAATGACCTTGTTGGAACAGTTTGAATAATTTACCATTGATAACATCCCACGAAAAGATAATCAGCATGCAGATACAATGGTAAGTGTAGCTTCTCTTATATCACCTCAAGATGCTTCCAAATACATCACATTTACTGTTCACCCAATCATGAAACCTTCCATAACTAATAAATCCAAAGAAGTGTTTACAACAACCAAGGACGACTCGAGTGAATGGTATGGAACCATATATAACTATTTAAAAGATGGTACCATTCCTGAACCTACAACAACAAACAACTGAACTTGATTACAAAAATTAGCAACCAAGTACATAATCCTTGTCGATGTGTTGTATAGAAGATCCTTTGACACAATTTTACTTAGATGTCTTAGGGATTCTGAAATCACTATAGCACTTGAATAGGCACATGCGGGCGCCTGTGGAGCTCATTTTGGAGGAAGATATGTAGTGAAAAAACTCATTCATATGGGATACTACAGGAGACATATGGGAAAATATTGCTTTTCGTATGTTAAGTGATGTCACAAATGTCAAGAACACAAAAATTTGGTTCATGCTCTTGCTTCTAAGCTCTATGCCCAAATCCCTATTTGGTCATTCTCCATATGGGGATTGGATCTAATTGGAAAATTTTCACCACCTTCTTCCACTAGACATACATTTATCATTACAACAATTGATTATTTTACAAATTGGGTAGAAGCTATTTCCCTTCGATCCACCACTGTTGATGTGATATGTCATTTCATATTGGAACACATTATTTCCTGCTTCAAACTCCCTGAAGTACATTAATTTTTGACAATGGAATGCCATTTAAGAACAATGATGTGAAGAAGTTCCTGGACACATTTCATATCCAACATCGCTTTTCAATAATATACTACCCACAATCTAATGGTCAAGTTGAAATCACTAATAAGACTCTCCAACAAATCCTAAGGAAAATTGTTAACAAACATCACAAGGATTGGCACACACAATTACAATATGCACTATGGGCCTATCACACAAGTGTTTGATTATCTATGAGAGATACACCCTACAAAAGGCAATCATGCCCTTGGAGTTAGAAATCCCTACATTAAGAATTTATCTTCAAGGTCTTATCGATAATGACACCTATAAGGAACAAATATTGCACCAGCTTGAGATGCTCAATGAACAATGCATTAATGCTCTTGAGCATCTCCAAGCCTACACTAAGCAATTACAATGTAAACATAATTATCATGTCATCCCTCAGACATTTAATAAGGGTGATTTATTCTTGTATGAAAATCAATGAAAAAATATTGTAGACTACACTAAAAAATGAAAATTTGGTCCTAATTGGTTAGTACCCTACATAATCAATACAAGTTATGGATCTAGAACTTACACATTAATAGAGCTAGTTGGTACATCCCTTAAAGACCCTATCAATTCCATGCATCTGTGTTGGTATTATGTCTAATTCCTTTGAATGGTATGAATGATAAAGTAGTGTTGTTAGAGCTATTGAATTATATCGTATATGCTTTCACATTACTTTGTTCTTGACAACCAATTATGTGTGTGTCTTGAACACTAAAGTGATTATTTAGTTTATTTTTATAGTTACTTTAGGTTTCATACTATTCAAATTCATCTTGTGTGTTATGTTAAGTTAGATCATAAGTGTATTTAATTTAGCATAACATATTTAATTACCATTTTTGATCTAAAAGAAACTATAGTAAGTTTTAATTTGATCACATCAGATATGTTAAATCATGAAGACATTAATTAAGTAATCTTTGAAAGGTTATTTAATTGATCACATTGCCATAAAGACAAGTAATAAAACATCAAATGCTCACACACACACACACACACACACACACACACACACACATATATAATTTTATTACATGTTATCAATATATACAATATCACTGAGGTTTGTGGCTGCTAGATCCCTCGGGATCTTGTACTTGAGTTGGTCCAGTAGTAGTATGTTAGGACACAATAGTATGTGATCGTGATTGCAATCCACCAAATTTGAGCACAAAATATAATCCATGTATCTATCCTAGGGCCTCCCGATGTGCCCCTACTATCTAATCCCTCTCCACCTATAGTTTCAGAACTATCTCTGACTCTAGTCTCTCGAAATCTGCTAGGGTTTGAGATGACTGTTCCTCTGCTATAGTATTGGCTCGATAGAATCACCTCCTCAAACTCTCATATGATGCTCGTAATCTTGGGAATTCCTTGAGTGACTATGGGTCCTCATCCACAATGGGTGGGGGAACATAATTTGAGTCCAACTCCTCCCCATCGATAGATGTTGGCACTATCTATGTATTTGCTTGATGATAGAGATATTTCCTATCTCTCGTAGCTCCTACAAGGTAGAAACAATACACAATCAGTACACATCATGATATTATATATATAACAATAAAAAAAAGAAAAAAGCACATGCATAAATATAATATTATCACCTATATCTCTGGTAGGCTGAGAAACATCAACCTCATCATGTACAGGGGGCATGAAAGATGTGCTAGCTCCTCCATGACCATGGGTTCTAATGCCTGATGTGGCTAATACTCATGATCTAATCATATGAATGGACGAGGGCTCTCCCCACTCATGTTGATCCTCAACTACCTCATCACCCTTGCTCATGAGTGGCTCCTCCTCCTAGTCCTCCACATCGTCATCCTCCTCCCCTCCATCCTAGCCATCATATTCAAGATCTACATCCTCATCATTCTCCTCATCAATGACATCGGTAAATATGTTTGTAGCCCTGTACCATGTCTTCTTGACCCTATCCTCTTTATCATCTCCCTCATCTGGCAATGGTCATGTATCTCCTAAAGGCTCATCAATCGAAAATACAGTATTTGGTTGTGATACTGTCCACCACTCCTCATAATAATTTTTCGCACCAAAGTCATCCATGTCAGAGACTGGAGGCTCATTGTGATCTGAGTACTCAGAGTTTCTCTTGAAAATTTTTTATAAAGTGAGCCATACTATATCACCTAGTCTTTAGGCACTCTGTGTTGACCTCCTAAAAAAGGGTCATGCCCTAGGTGGTGTCTTGATTTTCCCAAACTGTTGCATGACTCGATCATAGTAGAAGGGACGTACTACATGGTCATGTCAGCCAACCAAAAATCTATCTAGCTCTAATCTCATCAACTACCTCGTGTGATCTGGCCACTAAAGTGTAAGCTGATAGGGTCTCCACAAGATCTCGCCCTCCTCTAGTCGGTCAAATCTCTCTCGAAAAGTGTAAATCCTCATACTACCACAACCATCATAGAGGATAGGTAAAGGCCTGAGGATACCCCACCACTATCGGATACAGGAAGCCGATAGGTCTAGTACATGTGATATGCTCAAGGCACCAAACCTGTAGAAGCATACAGTGTACCATGCTATCCACCTCCCAAAAAATGAACCGTCCAAGATCATAGTATAAATGCACTAGGATACAACACCCCTAGGCATATACTATCCTATGCTCTGGCATCTTTCATATCAAGTGTACTAGTCCTCCCTCTAGGTGTGTTGCATACTAGTGCAACTGTTTGTTTGCATCATAATCCGTCTCACCACCGAGGCTCATGAATAAATCAACATTGAAGATCGGTCAGTCCTCTCACTTTTGCTCATCATGCACTAGCCCATCGAGGTAATGTGCATGTCAGGTCCATTTTCTCACGAGTGCTTTTTAGGAAAAAACACTTATCTTGGACTAATTCACCCAACTTGGCGTATGTGTCCCAGTTAGCTAGAAAATAAGATTTTCTAGAGTTCCAGATACATTTACAGTATTCACTCCAAGTCTATCAAATTTTATGTGCACCCTTACTGTTTGGCTTCTCTATCTTGTTTTATATTGTATTCAATCTATCTTTCTGCATATCACGACGTGTTTTCAAACACTTTACATTTCCTTAGTTTTGCATTAAGAATAATTCTCTTTTATCAGTTATTTGCATCTAGAAAATTCCCCTTAGACATATTTCAATCATTTTTGCATTGGAATCTCAAGGGATTATTCTTGAGTGATCCATTAAGGTTTTTGGGATTCCTATCTCCTTTTAGGTGAAAAACCCTAGACGTGTAAGAGATCCCACATATCCCAAAAATCTATGGTTCACTGATCTTTAACACAATACACTAAATATACTCAAAACTATTATATCAATCACTATAACCATATTATCCCAATGTCTACAAAATAGATTGAATTTCTTATACAAGATTAATGAATAGATAACAATTTAACTCTAATGATCATCAAACCATTAAATTAGCATGGTTTTGATGATGGAGTAAATGTTTGATGTAAAGGTGGAGGACCTTGATAAACTATTACATTTGTGTCTTCAGATGGTATTTGTTCCAAAAGGGAGTGAATTTCATTTTCATTCGTTGTGGGTGAGTGCAAGATCATGGGGGTCCAAAAAGTGACGATATGACAAAAAAGTGGCTGATGACCTTTTTTTTAGTCTAAATTTGATAAAACAAAAAAGGGTTTATTGAGAAAATTGTTAGCTTTCCAAAAATATAAGATATTTCTTATTTGGAATAAATACATAATTATTATTGATTTTCTATATACATTCTAACTAAAGTCCTAATTGATAAACTAATTTTAATATCTATAATTCTTAAACAATTTCATATTTTTTGAATCCAAAAAATGGACACATTCTATGTTTCCCATACTATAGGATAAAAGAAGAAAAAATGAATTTCCTAAATTTTTGACCAAGTTATGGTGATTAGACAAACAAGTTTTAATATTTTTTAAAAGTTCTAATAAAAAAATCAAAATTAATTATATACTTGCAAAAAAATTACAAAAAAATGTGGCACATCCAAACATGTGTCCTTTACTTATATTGAAAGTTTCAAAAAAATATATTATTTTTTGCTTGTACTTAGGTTGGTTAGACATACACTTCTTTTTATTTTTTCTTGAAAATTTAGTTACTACTGCATTGAAATTTAAGATATTCACCAAAAAGATCTACTTTTTTTCCAAGAAAGGAATGGTATTTTAGAAACTCCATTCAATTTTCTACAAATTGTATTCTTACATATGGGTATGTGCATGATCATCATGGAAAAAAACGGGGCATGAAGTGGCAAAATTAGAAAATTAGGTGTTAGCCAAACTTGACATAAAAGAAATTTGAATAATTTATCTATATTATTTCAAAAATATGTAAGAATAGAGATCTATAGAAATTGAATGGTTTCCTGAAGCTGCTAGATTTATTTACAAAAAAATCTACTTGGTGCAATTTCAATCTCACGATGTCTCGAGGAGAAAAATAAGAAGCCGAGGTGTGCAATGCGACCACCTAACTCCCACAATAAAATGATAAGATTTTTTATAAGATTTTAGATATGAAAGTAGGGGACTATATTCAGGATGTGATGCATATTTTTGTAATTTTTCAGAGTCCAAGCTGTTAAATTATGAATTTTTCAATGCAGCTTTAAAAACCATAAAAATTTATGTTTACAACAACAGTAAACTGTGAAATTCATTTTTTAATCCTATAGTATGTGAGCTTATAGAATGTATTACATCATTTAAATTCAAAAATGGCGACCCCTGTAAGCTATAAATGTTTTCAATTAGCCTATCAGTCAGGGACTTTAGTCATAATTCAAATAGAAAATGAACCGTGATTATTTATTAGAGATTCGAGGTAAACCTTATAGTATATTGTTGGAAAGCTAAGAATCTCCTTTAAAAACCCTTTTTGTTTCATTAATTTTGGGTAAAAAAAAGTTGTCAACCACATATCCTACAAAAACCCATCATATCGCCACTTTTTGGCCCATCATGATCCTGGACATAGCCATATTTTTTAAATTATGTTAATAACTTATTCAAATTTTTATGTCAAGTTTCCTAACTCTATTTTCTTGAATTTTATTTCCACTTAAGGGCCTAGTTTGGACCCCTATGATCCTCCATTGACCTTTGTGTCATATTCTTGATTTGTAAAGATTCTAAAGCCTTGTCCATAACATTTTTGCAAGTTAGTAGGTGTCAATAACTTTATTTGTATAGTATGGAGGATCACTAGGTGGTATGGGCTCATCATGTTGGTTATCAATAGTTTCTTCCATATGCCTAGGTTGACATATGAATTGTAACTCACTTTCCCCATGTAATGTGTAAAAGAATTCAAGTGGTGTTATGGAGGGTGCTAATAATTGTTGATATGGGTGATTAGGCCATTATATTGAACAATAAAGGACCACATTGTTCTCAAGTTTATAAAAGGTATTGTTTAAGAATTCATTCACGATTTCCTACTCTTGCCTCAATATATCTTTGTTAAGGAGATATACATTGGGAGATGAAGGAATATGAATTTTTTCATATGAATTCGAATCATTTCCAAAAAAGAAAAACATTAAACATCCACAAATGATTTCAAGGAAGTCAAAATTTTACCAAAAGATTTAGCCATTATGAAAATATGCGTTGAAGTTTAGGGTGTTATACCATAGTGACCTGAAAATTGAAAGCAAATCTAGATAGAGGACCTTGATAGGGTTTAGTCACAAAAATCTGAGTATGAATAGCTTGGACAAGGCTAGCAAGGGTGACCTTTTCTGGTAAATCTTTCTACAAAATTCAAAGTTTGAATGTCTATAATATTGCTTAATTTTTCTATTTTCTTATAGTGTAGGTCTGAAATGAAATAGTATTCCAGAATTTGTTCAATTTATGAAAATTTAAAGAAAACTGCAAGTGTGCAAACAATTTTCAAAGTGTTCAAGAAATAAAATATAATTCCAAATGTAATTTTCAGATCTAGAATGTAGCAATTGATTGATTATAAGGTGCAAAAATTTAAAATGGTGATCTTGATATCTTTTTGCAACAAAACAATAAAATTCTTCACAATTTCGACTATATACAAAATACCTAAATGAATGCAATGCGCACTTTCATATTTGATTTCAGATCTAAAATGATATAATGTAGATTTTAAATTCAATTAAGATGTAGATCTAACTTATGATGATTTCTTAGTTAACCCTACTTGAACTTTGAATGCAATATGATATTCCAATTTGAGAATTCTTTTCTTTTTTGATGCAATAATGGATGCCTAAATGATGAATGAAAAAAAATCCAATTCTAATACTAGATCTACTATGGTATGCTTCAGATTTCAGAAGGTTTATAGTGTTAATACATCAGGTTTACCAAAATATGATGTTGGTGTTGAACATATGTTGTCACTGATGTCAAAGATTCTCACTAATGTCAAAGGAATTTGGTTAGTAGATTAGTAAGAATTAAATGTAATTTATTGTCATATCATTTTGAGTTGTAAAAGTATATATTTCTAGCTATACTAAAAAAATTAGTTGAGGATTTTCTATAGTATCATACTATGTCTATTCATGTTTATAGAAGTAATATGAAAGTTTGGTTCAGAATGTTTTAGGTTGTTCCTCAATGCAAAGAGATTTCTCTAGCAATACATTTATGTTTAGTATTTCTTCCTATAGGTGTGTTTGGCTCTATAGTTCGAATGTAAAGTATGTCTATGTTGATGTGTGTTTTGTGCACTTTCTCAACACAGGTAGTACATAGGTGCACTACCTCTCTTGAAAGGTAGAAATTCACAAGAAAATTACTAGTTTCTACCCCAAGGTCTCTTTGGTGTCAGGTCATGACGTGCATGGGATTTCTTAGTTGATGTTTGATGTCATTTTTCTCATAATCATAGGGTGGTTTATGGAGTTTGGTTGGAGACAAGATGAATCTTAAAATTGAGTTTCTAAAATGGGAAGTTAAAGTGCAGTTTGTTGCAGATTCGAACAACAATTATAAACTCCTATTTTATCTTAAGATTTGGCTTTACAATATGCAATGAACCTTAGCTTAGGCTACTTATTAAAAAAAAAAAAAGGACAGGGAAGAGAAGAGATTTCATTAATCATCCTGAAAAAGGTATGGCTAACTCCAGGAACCTTAAGTAACTCAAAGGCGAACGAGCTAATCTTGACTTTTTTGAACTCCTCTGTGACATATTCGCCCATTTGTTCAATTTCAGTTTCGAAGGATCTATCTATGGCAGAGCTAGTGGGTTGGACTTGTGTCTAGCTTGATTGATTTTTGGGTTGTACTTGAGGCTAGTTTTGTGTCTGGTTTGATGGCCTATCCTTGTTGAAATACTTAGTAGGCACATGAGGAAGACCTGGATTGTTACTGGCGTTGGGGTTAGGCAGAGTGGTAAAGAATTGGGTAGAGTGGAGGTCATAAAAGGCCCTCCTACCTATGTATTCCTAAGGTGGTAGGGAGTTTCTATCTAGTGGAACATGTGAAGCTCATCTATATATGGCTCCTCTTCATCTTTTGTACCATTGTCTATTAAATCAAAAAGCTGAGACAAGGTTTCTTCCTTACTTACCTCTTGGACATCATCTTCTTTTGATGGAGCAGCCTCGCATTTCGAGACATTTTCCTCACTTCACAGGAATGGCGCTAGATTGACCACAAGACACAAGGAGTCATATGGCTTGGATGGGACTAGGTCACAACATCTAACATTGTCCATGGTATTTTGAACTTTCACTTGCAAGATTTCTATAGCTATGAGGAATTTGGGGTAGTTCAACTTAGAGTTCCTGCTGGTTTTGTGAATCTAACACCATCTAGAGAGAGATGCCTCAACAAGATACAAGCCACTAGTTGTCTTCTCTATGCTAGCAGGCTGGTCAAGCAGAGTAGGGACACCCCCACTATTTGTCCTAGTATTCCACATTCTGTTTTGTCTTTGGGTATGTCTCCTTTTGAAATTCTGGTTAGAATTTTTCCCTCATTCATAATTCTGTCTTGAGGAGGTACTTGCTTCACAGTTGTCCCTGCCTTCTCTATTATCTTTGTTATCTTGATTAAGAATATCCTGAAGGCTATGTTGGGAGGCCTACAATTTATTATTTCAAATGATTTCTCATGTGTGTCATCTCCGTGGAAATTTTCTTGATCATTTCAGTTAGCTCATCAAGTCGATCCTTCTCATTATTACTTGGTTGTGGCACTTGATTTTGAAGAAAAATGGGTAGGACAACTGGCTAATTTTTTTTTGTTGGGGAAATTCTAGCCCCTATAGGTATAATGGGGCTTGAAGTGACTAAGAGTATGGGGTATGTGCAGGATCATGATGGGCCAAAAAGTGGCAATATGATGGGTATGTTTGCCGATATTTTTTACCCAAAATTGATGAAACAAAAAGGATTTTTAAAGGAGATTCTTAGCTTTCCACCGATATAAATTATACTTCTTTGAATTTAATAAGTAATTATTATTCACTTTCTACTCAAATTGTGACTAAAGTCTTGATTGATAGGATAATTGAAAAAAATCTATAGCTTTCAAATGGTATCACATTTTTTGAATCAACACATGTGTCATTCTATGTTTGCATACCATAGATTTAAAAGAAAATTGAATTTCATGAAGTTTGACAAGTTAAGGTTGTCGACATTCAAGTTTTATATTTTATAAAAAATTGTAATAAAAAATTCATAATTAATTATTTAATTGGAAAAAAATTATAAAAAAATATTATCATTTTATTTTGGTTAGGGTGGTCAGATAGACACCTACTTATTTTCCCTGAAATTTAAAGTACCATTGCATTGAAATTTCAAAATTTCACCAAATAGACTTTTTCTTTTTAAAACAAACCTAGTAGTTTAGAAACTACATTCAATTTGCTAAAAATTCTATTCTTACATATTTTTGAAATAATATAGATAACTTATTCAAATTTTTATTTCAAGTTGCCTATCTCTGATCTTTTTGAATTTTTTGCCACTTAAGGGCCTATTTTTTCCATAATGATCCTACACATACCCTATGCCTGTTTTTTCTAGGGAGCCTAGGAGTAGGTTGGTTGTTATTGAGGCTACAAGTATGAAGGCACATGAGGAACCTAGTTCATCGATTGTCTTTAATGTGGGACTATGGGCAGCTGAGGCACCTAGTTCATAAGAGCTATATGTTGAGTGAACACTTGGTTGAACCCTTGAACCTACATCAGATGAGCCATTGGACCCAAAGGAAAGGGACTGGAAATGTGTTGCCCCAAATTAGTACTGGCAATAATTTCCTCTGAATAGGCATACACCAACCTAGTGAGTGATGGGCGCATTATTTTTACCAATGTCAACGTAAGATTATCTAGCACTGCATAATAGACAAGCAGGGCAGTAACATCATTGATCACATAAGGAGGTTGAAGTCTCATGTAGGAATGATGGAAATGATCATTGAAGGAGTTGATCAGTTCATTAATTTTCCTGCGGACATACATAAACTATCGGTACAGCTTCGAAGGGATGATCAAAATTTTCTATTTCTGTAGGAAAGCATTCTTAAGAAGGTCCCATGAAGTAATGGACCCCCTTGGTAGGTTGATATACCAATAAAAAGATTCTTCTCCCAACAAGTATGGAAAGATTCGACACACCATGTCCTCATGATAGATTTGCATATATTTGATTGTTGTTTCAAATATCTTAATGTGTTCCTTTGTTGTAATTTGTGGATCACGAGGATTGAAATTTGTGTAGAAGCTCTCTAGATTCTTGGGCATGTCATGGTAAGCATTGAAATGCAATGGAGAATGGTTTTTCTCCAACCAAGCCATGAGGGGAGGTGGAGGTGGTATTTATTTTGGGGGAGCAGTAACTTGCAGCTGCACAGGGGCAGCAACAGTTGGGACTGTGCCTTGGACTTGGAAGGACAGGGTAGAAGCCACTCCCTAGTTGTGGGAAGGATGAGGCCCAAAGGTATTTTGGAGTGGCTGAGTGGAGGATGGATGAAAGGTGGAGGAAGGTGAAGGTGGAAGAGAAGTGGAAGAAATGGAGGAAGAGGAAGAAGTTGTGTCCCCTCCCTTGGTTCACTTAGCCCTTGTGGGGGGCTACAACTCTTGAAACTCCCTTTTGTTTGGTGTTGACCTTAAAAATCTTTGTAATCTTTTGTGGGAAAATGATCTAATTCGATCTAGCTTAACTCAACGCCCTCCTTCTAGCACTAGTTATGTTGATGTGTGTTTTGTGCACTTTCTCAACACAGGCAGTGCATAGGCACACTACCTCTCTTGAAAGGTAGAAATTTGCAAGAAAATTACCAATTGCTACCCCAAGGTCTCTCAGGTGTCAGGTCATGGTGTGCATGTGATTTCTCATTTGATGTTTGATGTGATTTTTCTAGTAATCACAGGGTGGATTACAGAGTTTGGCTGGAGATGAGATGAATCTTAAAATGGAGTTTCTTAAATGGGAAGTTAAAGTGTATTTTACTGGAGGTTCAAACAGTAATTATAAACTACTATTTTATCTTAAGATTTGGCTTTACAATGTGCAATGATCCTTAGCATAGGCTACTTATTAAAAATAATGAATAGGGTAGGGAAGAGAAGAGGTTCCTAGATTTAAAACTATCCATGAACAGTGATCATGGAGGGCTCTACTGTGGACAACTTCCTTAAAACATAATTTCACTTAACTAAATAGGTTCATAGTCTCATGAAATTTGTGCAAGCTTCTAAGGATTGGAAATATTTAGCCATTCATTCACCATAAACATGCATGAACAAAAGATAGAAGTTTGGAGCATCTTTTAATCTATTCCCAAGATAACTTTACACAGTTGTCTACCATCAACAAACAACAAAATGTATGGACAAGAAAGGCATCAACACAACAGAAATCTACACAACCATTAAACAACATCAACTAATCTATCAAAGCAATCTAAAACATAAATAACAACAAAGTAAATCCATTTAAATCAACTAACTATGGGAGATGAACCATGTAACATGCAATAGAAACTCAAGAGTCCACCAAAAGCCAATGAACTTCTATTAAAATTTCTGTAGCATGCCTTTACAACAACTCAACTCTCTCTTGAAAATGAGAAGAGACCCCCTATTTATATTGTTCAAAAAACAAAATGAATGGCCAAGATTTATTTTCATTGTGTGGCCAAGATTCACTACAAACTAGGGTTTCACCTACCCCCAAATATATTACAATTTAAAATTACATCTTTTCTTTTTCCCTATTTTGTCCTCTTGTGGCAGCACTATAGCACTTTGTCTTCTAGATGATTTCCTTTGCTGTAGCTATCCTGTGAGGAGCTTTCCATCAATGATTGGGTTTCCTTCCTACCTCTTTAAAGTGGCATACTCCATAAGCTTGTTGATCAATTCTTGGATTTTATCAACATCCATTATGTTAGATTGGAGCACCTGGTAGTTCCACTACTTGGATCAATCTATGAGCATATCCCAATCTCCATCATTCTTAGTAGTGTTGTCCTGACCTGTTCAAATTGGGTGAAAACCCGAGTAGAAAAACTCATGAAATACATGGTGAGCTCGCCCATCATTCCATCTTCTTCTAGAGATGAGGCTTTATCTTTTCTAGATCAATCTCGATGATGGGCATGTCATAACCTGTCATTAACTTCAAATACTGAACATAGTGCGCCCTAACATCCTTTGCCCAATCAATGTCAGGTTCCACCTTGCAGAGAACATGTTCTAGTATCTCCTTTATGTGCTCGAATTCCATCTTCCACGTATCCATCAACCAGTGATTGTCCTTCGCAAATGCAAGCTCTTTTTCCCATGTTTTCTAAGGAAGCTTGAGGATGGCCTCAATTTTAGGATAAGTGGGCCCATATATCCCTGGGAAATCAGTTCAGAGCTTCCCCGTGCCTTCTAGGTATCTTTGTACTTCCAAAAACTTATTTGTTGTCCTGGCAGCATGATTAATACTTATGTTTCTATCATATAGGACCTATTGGAACCAATCTTCTGTAGTTTTAGTCTAGTTCTTTCTTTTCTCAAGTTTATCAATTTTCTCTTTGGACAACAATTATGGCAGAGCTGGGGATGTAGTGGGGAGATCTTCTACTGATGACCATTGCTGAATATAGTCAGTCAGATTAGCCAGCTGCGCCTTGAGTTCCTCCTTGGAGACCTTTTCCTTTTCTATCAAATGTACCATTGTGGCAATGGACTCTTGGAGATGATCTATTTCCTGCTCCCTATAAGTTGTCCCCATGTTGATGGTGGAGACGTTGTAGCTTATTCCTTCTTCTCCCACCACTTGTGTGGCTACTTACACGGTTCTCAATCCAGAGGCATCCATTTTTAGCTTGGATCTAACTTTAGGCTTCTTTTCTTTTGTCGTGCCTATCTAAGCCTGGGCCAAGATGGCCTCCAACATTGCTCTTGGATCGTTTATAGTAGGGGTCTTCTTTTCTAATTTCTTTTCTAGCCACTCAGGAATCTAAGACTTCCCCTTTGGTGATTCATGATCACCTTCCTCTTTTTTGATTTCAATCTCTTTATTTCTTGGATTCTCCTACTCTATCCTTGTATCTTCTTCTTCTTCATCAAAGTTTTAGATGAACACTGTGTGTTTGATTGGGGACTTGGTGGAAACACATTCTTTGGGGTTGTCCTCCCCTTTAGTATCTTTCTCTTCGTCTTTAGCCTTATGCTCCTTAGCCTGCTCTGCCTCTGGGTTCCTTTCAGGTTAAGACTCCTCTTGGAGTCTATCTTCTTCCTTCTTTTCCTCTTCCTCGCGTTGAGGTTGCATATCCTCTTGTTCTTTCTTTTCTTGTTCTACAGAGAGAAATTTCTTCGCCATGTTTTGGGCTTTCATCATGCTCCCCAGTTGGAGGTTGAGTTCCTCCATTTTATCACTTGATTCCTTTTCTTTTGTCTAAGGTGGCTTTTCTATCTCTTCTTCGACATCCTTCAATTTTCAAGCTAACTCCTCCTCAAGATCCACATCAAAAGTCTCCACAATGTATTTGGTACTGGAATCTTCTTCATCACTGTTAGAGGATTCTATTTCTTCACCTTCATGTACCACCTTATCAATTTGTAGACTCTGATACTCTGGATGCTCATGGTAATCATCCTCTTCTTCCTCAATCTCCTTGGTGGCCACCTTCTCTCGCCTTTCCCACTCCTCAGATATTTCCATTGTGGCCTTCATTGCTATTGGTTCTGTTGGAGGAGTGGAGGGGGGAATATTTGCTAGATTCTATGCCAAGGCAACCTAAATAGCTTGGTTCGTCAATACCCCAGATAGCTCTATGGGAATGTTCTACATATGGCAGGAGAAAGCCTCTGGTAATGAGAGCATAGGCATTGGTATAGTTTTTGTTGCCAAGGGCAGTGAGGAAGAGTTAATGGTAACAATATAACCAGTGGGTGCAGAAGAGGTAAGGTGGATTGAGATGTCCACCATGGGTGGGGAAGTTGCAGCCATCACCCGAGAGGTAGGCAGAGGGGCAGCAGTAGTAGTAGTTTGAGAGACAATAGGTGGGGATTTTGGTTTCTTAGTCCTTATCTCTTCTCCCTCATGGAACAGATCTTCATGGATGGTAGGAATCTCTATGAAACTGCCTGATCTTTTGTGTTTCTTGCAAGGGGGTAGTTCTAGGATCATCATGGAAAAAATAGGCCCTTAAGTGGCAAAAAATTCAAAAAAATCAGAGTTAGGAAATTTGACATAAAAATTTGAATAAGTTATCTATATTATTTCAAAATTTATGTAAGAATAGAAGCTATAGCAAATTGAATGTAGTTTCTAAACTACTAGGTTTTTTTTTTTAAAAATCTATTTGGTGAAAATTTCAAATTTCAATGCAATAATATTTAAATTTTAGGGAAAAAGTAAGTAGCTGTCTGTCTGACCATCCTAACCACAATAAAATGATAATATTTATTTATAATATTTTAAACATAAGTAGAGGACTCATGTACCAATGTGATGCATATTTTTTTGTAATTTTTATTTCAAGTAAATAATTAATTATGATTTTTTTATTACGTTTAAAAAAATATAAAAACTTGTATGTCTGGCCATCTTAACTTGGTCAAAACTTCATGAAATTCATTTTTTTTTTAATCCTATAGTATACAAAGCATAGAATGTGACACATGTTTTGGATTCAAAAAATGTGATAACATGTGAAAGCTATAAATGTTTTTCAATCAGCCTATCAATCAAGACTTTAGTCATAATTGAAATAGAAAATGAAAAATAATTATTTGTTAAATTCAAAGTAAAGAATAATTTATATTTCTAGAAAGTTGATAATCTCCTTTAAAAACCCTTTTCGTTTCATCAATTTTGGATAAACAAAAGTCGTTAGCCATATCCCCATCATATCGCCACTTTTTGGCCCATCATGATCCTACACATACCCAAGGTTCACCTTCTGAAGCATTTCTTCCATAAACCTTGTTGTTGGGTTGCTACTCCACAGCCTCGTGTGTTTTCCTTGACCTAGTGTTCAAAGGAGATGGTGAAGTTTCTCGTGATGTGGTAGCAGCTACCCCATTTTTCTATTTCACTTGGCTCATTCTCGAGCCCCTCATGGGTCAAGCTGACCCCTTGTTGCTTCAATTGGGAAACATTCCCATCAATCCATTCCTTTTTTTAGCCTCAACAAGCTTCATCAGAATATCAAGGTCATTGACCTCTTTCTCATCCCAATCAATTAGGGGGAGTGGCAAGTTAGCAACTACATTGTACTGGGGATGCACCACCATGTTTTCATCTTCTTCTACTTGATCCAACACATGAAATAAATTGACCCTCTTCACAAAATATGCAGTCATTCACATATAGTGCCTCATTCACACTTCATTATTGATGAGCTCAAGATATGCTCATAATTTGAGTATCATGATGTACTTTTAATATCTCTACTTTTACTGCTAATGGATGTTTTAACTATGTGATTAAAGACTTTTCATTAGAAATTGGGTAGTATCTTGTAGCAATACATTCCTATATTCATTCAGCCTAACATCTCAATGTGTCTTATTAATTACCATGTTTGACCTTCCAAATGACTGGTATAACGCATATGGTTTTTGAATAATGAAATAGATTTAATATGTGATTAATGAATGTATCATGTTGTTTTCCATGCATGCTTTCTTTCACCTTTGTCGCCTTGTGCATCACAGGTTGTTGAAAGGAGCATGAACAAGTCAAGCACAGCGGATCTTAGCCCTACAGTAAAGTCCATTTCCTACATGACGTCGAGGAAGTTGTTCTAGCGAAGACTCTCTAACCAGGTCGTTGGGAAGAAACTTTGATCATTAATCTAGGAAGAGTGGAATGCTTTCATTTATGACAAGTTTATTCCTCAGTTTCAGGATTCATTTATGTCCACGACTTTCTCTGTTAGAGGTAGTTAGTTAGTTGCTTTTCTGGTTTAAATAAGGGTTCCTCCTGTGCGAGTGAGCAAGCATAGCATGTAAAAGTTAGTATGATAATGAGAAGCAGAATATGTAAGAGTTAGTACTATGATAAGAGATAGAGTTTTGTTTTAGTTTTCATATGAACAAAACAATGTATATCATTCAGAGTTTATGAATAAAAGCTGATGAAGTTCTGAGTTCAATTCTTGCATAGCTGGTTGATGCTTGTTAAGGGGGGCCAGTTAGTAAGTATCTATAGTTATTTAGTTGTTTATCTTCTATTGATCATAAGTTAGATTTCATTTTGGGAAGTTTCAGTGCAAACTCAGTCTTATATTGTTCTTGCAGCATCGGGAATCCATCCTTGTGTTTGTTCCTGCAGCATAAGGCCAGTTCATAGTTTGTTTCTTAAGTAACAGTTGTCATGATGTCTGCTTTGATTAAGTTATGTTTAAGTTAAAAAAACCTTACGTTACATTCCTATAGCATAAGTAGAATTCCTTTCACACAGTTATTTCTGGTAAATCATGACTGAAACTGGTTCTTAGTGCACAGACAGTGCCGCTCCATTTCAAGTATACGTTTCCTATTTTGACAAAGTAAATGAACGACCGTAAGAAGATGTTAGTCACCTACTGGAATGTCCAATTCCCAGGTTAGGATTTTTCATGACTTTTATGTCCTTTTATGGGCGCGACCATTTTTGGCACCATTATCGGGGATGGTGTCAAGCTAAGAACCTATCATAGTCATTGTTAGTAGTAGTTTAGTCTGTTATTCAAAAATTCCTTCAAGTTACAGTTGATTCTATTGCATGCATAGAAGAAGAGACACTCTGGGAAGATTCCTCCCTGACCTTCCATTCATTGATAACAACCCTGAACTAGCTTATAATCTATTTGAGGAAGAAGGAGACCAAGATATCAATCCATTTGCTGAAAACCTGTTTGTTGAATTTCCATTTGACCCAGCTGATGAAGAACCTAAAGAAAATCCATTTGCTCCAATACTCCATCAAGAAAATATGGCACGAAATCCACCTAATTGACCTCCTGCTTTTGAATTTCCCATCATTGCTCAAGAAGATAATGATAACCTTAAAAATATTCCTTCTTCATTACTCCCCAAGTTCTATGGACTAGTTACAGAGGACCCAGACACTTTCTTGTTTGAGTTTGACATCCTCTATCGTAGCTATGATTACACTTCAGATGCTCACATGATAAAGTTGTTTCCTTCTACTTTGAAGGAAGGAGCTCTTAGATGGTTCATGAGTTTGGGAAGAGGTGTTGTTGATAGTTGTGTAGTCATGCGAACAAAATTACTTAAGAAATACAAGAAATATTGTAAGAGTGGTAGTAAGGGAGATGATATATTTAGAATTCAACAAATGGAGGATGAAAGCTTGGAAGACTATATCTCAAGATTCTTGTTTTCCCTGAAAAAGAATTCAGACCATACTCTCAATGAAGAATCTCATAAATTACTTTTTCTAAGGGGAATTAGTGATACCTGTATAGATTCCCTGGACCTGATGGGACGAGGTGATATAACCCAACTACCTTGGGATGATATCAAGAAAATATGTCTCAACTATTCTCAAGCAATTGTTAAGAAGGGTAGAGGTCATCAAGTCACAGTGGGAAAGTCTTCTATTAATGGAGTTTCACGGATGGAGATCAAAAATTTGCTGTCTAATTTCAAGCAGGATATCATAAACAACATGGCTACATAGTTGAACACTATGCAAGCTTGGAAGAAACATGAGGAGGCTGAAGCAATATTGGCTAAGTTCTTTCCACATTGTAGACAGAAAAAATGGGACTACAGATGTAAGATGGTGGCTAACCTAGAGGCTAAGCAGTTACCTATTGACTTTAAGATGGTAGAGAGTGATGATGACCAAGTATTCTTCATCACAAAAAGGTGACCATGGGTTCAAAGACAAGGTATGCATCAAGACCCCTTGACTTTTGGTAATCCTTATTCTAATTACAATAACCAATCGCAAACTACATATGGCCCATCACCACCCTGGAATACTTCTCAGTCACCCTGACCTAACAATCAAAATCCTCAATGGAAATCTCTTCAAGGAGGTTGGCAGCAGCCACAAGGACAATGGACTCCACCCCAAGGTAACTAGCAGTAGAATCCTCAATGGAGAAGTCCACAGCAATGGCAGAACCAATCCCTTGGATCTCTGCAGTTTCAGTAGCCACAACCTCAGGCCCTTATGCCACCTCCTACAACACCTACAACAAATACTAGCCCTCCAAAACAAACGCCTATGCCTGCTCAACCATTGCCAAATCCTAATAATAAGTAGCAACAATAGCCTATGTATTTTGTAGAATCCAATCAGTATCCAGCTTATACCCTAGATATTCATGATATCCATCTCTAGTCAGGAACCACTCTTCCTACTCCACAACCGCTTGTAATAATAGAGATTCCAAACTCTACCTCTGAGCAACCTACTGATCTTGCAGAACATATACCTGTATCTGATGCTATCTCTAAGGGACCTATCCTGTAGCATTAGGCCAAACCGCCTTTTCTTCAGAGATTGCAAATTGCTATATCCAAGTCTATGGAAGAGCCTACCTTTGATATTTTGGATCAGCTAAAGAATGTACACATTCAAATCCCCCTTTTTCAAGCCATTAAAGATGTCATAATTTATGGAAAAGCCATTGGAGGCCTGTTTAAAGAAATCAAGAAGAAAGAAAAAGGATCCCCAAACTATCCATGTTCTAGGACAGTTGGCAGATATTATGTTAGGGAAGGTAGTCATTCCAAAATATACTGACCCTGGGAGTCTTGTGGTACAAATAAATATTAATGGCTAGATAGTGAAGAATGTTTTGATTGACCTTGGTGCAGCCATCAATGTAATGATCAAGAATACAATGGAGTATTTGAATATCTTAAATATTTGGTCTACACCTACTGTCCTATAGCTTGCTGATAGTTCCACTGTAAAACCTGATGGAATGGTAGAAGATGTTATTGTCATCCTTGAGTCTTGGGAATAGCCAACAAATTTTACCATATTGTCCACTAAGGCCACTTTGGGAGGATATCATATCATCCTAGGTAGACCATGGTTAGCCACAACTGATGCTTTTATAGGATGTCATTCAGGAGACATGACAATTTCTGATGGTCAGTCAAGAAAGAAATTGGCTTTATACCCACTTGCTCAGCCTCAGCCAGACTTGTCTCAACCAATTTGGCTAGATTTAGGAGAGGAAACTGAAGAAGTCAATTCATTGGCTCAACTAATGATGTTGCAAACTAATCCATTTTTCCAGCTTTAGAGTGAGGATGACTTGCTTTTACACATTTTGCAGTCTAATTCTAATATGAGTAGCCCATTTGTTCCAGATAACTGTCTTCAGCAGCATTTCCTCTAGCAACTGAATTCTGAGAGCCTGTCACCTAAATCTCTTGCGGTTTATCATAATTTTCTTCCATATGAAATACAAACACCACATTTATTAGCAACATCCATGAATGATCTTATCAAGCAAGTAGAAGTGTCCCCAAGCCGCTGTCTGAATATCAATAATAAGCTGCCTCAATTTCAACAAGCTGCCCTAGTCACAATGTTGCAAGAACAACACAAAGCTTTTGCATGAGACTATGGGGATATGAAGGGAATAGATCCTCAACTTTGTACTCATAGGATCTACATTAGGGAAGATTGTTCACCTGTTAGGCAGCCTCAAAGAACGATAAACCCAGCACTCAGAGAAATAGTTAAAACAAAGCTCCAAAAATTTATTGATGTTGGTTTTATCTACCCTATTTCAGACAGTCAATGGGTGTCTCCATTGATGATTGTTCCTAAAAAAGGTGGAAAATGGAAAGTTTGTGTAGACTATAGGGAGCTGAATATAGCAACTAAAAATGATCAATTTCCACTGCCATTTGTTGACCAAGTGCTAGAATCTTTGTCTGGAAAAAAGTATTTCTCCTTTTTGGATGGATATAGTGGCTATAATCAAATTAGAATTACCCCTGAGGATCAAGACAAAACAACTTTTACCAGTCCATGGGGCACTTTTTCCTACTCTGTCTTACCTTTTGGACTGTGTAATGCACCTACAACATTTCAAAGGGCAGTCATCAGTATTTTTGCTAACATTTCTCATGATTCTATGGAAATCTACATGGATGACTTCACTACTTATGGAGTTACTTATGAAGAAGCATTAACCAATCTAGAAAAAGTGTTGAAAATATGTCAGGAGCGAAATTTGTCTTTGAATAGTGAGAAATTCTTTATAATGATGTAAGAGGGAATTGTTTTAGCCCATCATATCTCTCAAACAGGAATTCAAGTTGATCCTGCAAAAATTGAAGTTATTCTAACTTTGCAAACACCTATGAAACAAAAGGATGTTAGAAGCTTCCTAGGACATGTTGGATATTATAGAAGATTCATCAAAGATTTTAGCAAAATAGCCAATCCATTATATGCCTTATTGAGAAAGGATTTTGAATTTACCTGGACTGAGACCTGTGACAAATCTTTCCTATAGCTTAAGAATTTACTTACTCAGGCACCTGTTCTTCAGGGACTGAAGTGGAGTCTGCCTTTTCATATACACACAAATGCTTCTGATTATGCCATAGGGGTAGTTTTAGGACAGAAAGAGAATTCCATAGAGCATGCCATATATTTCATTATCAAAAATCTTCAAGGCCCTGAATTAAACTATATTGTCACAAAGAAAGAATTGCTAGCAGTTGTGTATGCCCTGAACAAGTTTCAACATTATGTCATTGGTTACCAAATATTTGTTCATACAGATCATGCACCAATAAGGTAGCTCATGAATAAGCCTACCATATCTAGCAGATTAGCAAGATGGCTCCTATTGTTGCAAGAATTTGATATCATAGTTATTGGTAAACTAGGTCAGGCTAATGTGGTGGCTGATTTCTTGTCAAGACTTCAAAAAACTACACCTCCTGAGGTAATTGATGATAACTTTCCTGATGAACATTTGTTTTCTATTGCTACTCAAACTCCATGGTATGTAGATATTGCAAATTATTTAGCAGCAAACAAAATCCCAACTTACTTCTCACCAAACGAAAGGAAATTGTTGGTTGAGAAAAGTTTTAACTTTTCATGGATTGCAGACTGTTTATTTTACATAGGACCTAACTAAGTCATGATAATATGTGTGAGGGAAGATGAGACCTATGAAATTTTGTATGCCTGTCATGATGATCCCTGTGGTGGACATTTTGTAGCCAAGAGAACAGCTATGAAAGTGCTTAATACAGGATACTATTGGCCCACACTACACAAAGATGTTGTAACCTACACCAGGAAATGTGACAGATGTCAACGCATGGGGAGACCAACAAGGTCTGATGAAATGCCCTTGAATCCTCAAGTGGTAGTCAGTCCCTTTGAAAAATGAGGCATGGATTTTGTTGGGCCTATTGATCCTGCATCCAATGGGAAATCATACATTTTGGTGTGTATTGATTATGTAACCAAGTGGGTAGAACTAAAAGCAATGACACATGCCCGTGACAATAAAATTGTTGAGTTCCTATATGAGTAGATTTTTACAAGGTTTGGAGTCCCAAGGGAACTTGTTACTAATCAAGGTGCTCAGTTTACATCCAACTTAATCACTGCATTGATGAATGATTACAAGATCAGGCACATAAAGTCTAGCCCCTATCACACTCAAGATAATGGTCAGGCAGAGGTTACCAATAGAGAAATTGAGGCAATCCTTACAATGACAGTCCAATTACACAAGAAGGATTGGAGAAGTCGCCTTCCTCAAGTAGTCTGGGCCTATAGGACAACATGGAAAAAAACTACAGGGTTTACTCCTTTTGAGTTACTCTATAGTAAGACTGCCATATTACAAATAGAGTTTGAACATAAAACCTTGAGGACTGCTCTCCAGCTTAACATTGATATCTCTGAGGCTCAAAAGGAATGCCTCCAATAGCTGAATGCATTGGATGATACGAGGAAAGCTGCCTTGCAGCATACTAAAACTATCCAACAACAAAGAAAAAAATTGGCATGACAATCACATTCAAACTAAGCAATTCTCAGTCGGTGATTGGGCACTGCTCTATGACTCTAGGTATAAGGAAAATCAAGGTAAGCTAACCACATGTTGACTTGGTCCTTATGAAATAGAAAATTTGTTTGCTAATGGCTTTGTGCAGTTGGCTACAATAGATCCAGTCTGATTCAAGCTGCTGGTTAATGGACATTGTCTTCGGTTGTATCATAAACCAACATCCAAAGAGGAATTTACGTAGTAGTTTGTTTCGAATGCGGCCACTGATCTTCCTACAGTGAAAGGCTTTGGTATTTCTCTTGTAGCATCTCTTTAAATTCCACGTTGCATGCCCATAATAAAGGTTTCCTTTTTAAGGGAGCCACTTTCTCCGCTTTTCATCCATCACCACCATTCATTCCCTTTTCTTCCATGTCATCCATCATGACATACTGCCCTCATTCATGGTTTCTATTCCAGCTGTCATTTCATGATGCATTGTGATTTTCCCAGCACATGTGAGCATTAATTGAAAGGTACGTGATATCTTCTCTTAATCACATTATTTATTTATTTCATTTATTCAAAAACTATTATGTACATATTAGTCTTCATCACCCATGCTTCGCCTGTCCTTTCGCCCATGTGTGGACACATGTCAACTTTTAAGTAGGGGGTGGGATAATCCATTTCAAACCTTTTCTTATGTCACTGTCACAACTAATAAGATATTTTTATTTCTTCTTGTACTTTCCAAATATGGCTGCGTGTTTTATCTAAACAACATTAACTACTTGATATGAGTAGTTCCTAAAATCATTACATGCAATTATCTTTCGAGTCATTCTTGGAAAAGAAGAGAAAGTGATGGCAGGACAGAAAGAAACAGAAAGAAGCAAAAAGAAGTAGGGGGTGGGATAATCCATTTCAAACCTTTTCTTATGTCACTATCACAACTAATAAGATATTTTTATTTCTTCTTGTACTTTCCAAATATGGCTTTGTGTTTTATCTAAACAACATTAACTACTTGATATGAGTAGTTCCTAAAATCATTACATGCAATTGTCTTTCGAGTCATTCTTGGAAAAGAAGAGAAAGTGATGGCAGGACAGAAAGAAATAGAAAGAAGCAAAAAGAAGCAGAGTAGAAGAATTTTCTTTTGAATTTTCAGAAAAGGTTTGAGTTCTTGGAGTCTCAACTGGAGTAATTTGCAAATATGGGTGGTCAATTGGTATGAAATGAGCCTATAGCTCATGAGCTCTTAACACAGAATCCTCAAACAGTGCAGGAATTCAATAATTGTGGCTGGCTAAACTATTTTCTGAGGTTAGATTCTTTCAATGAGGAAGTTGCTGGTGAATTTTTAAGAACTCTTTCAGAAGGGGAAGCTTCAGTATGGGGTCTGACAATGGCTGTAACAGATGAACAAATTGCTGAAGTAGCTGGGCTTCCTACAACAGGGGAAAATTTCTCTTCAGATGTTGTTTATGCTAGAGAAGAGTTTATAGTACCAACAGATGGACCCTTGGAGGTCTCTAAACAAGGATGCAAATGAGTGTTGTTGCCCTTCCCATATTCAGAATATGTTGCATTTATAATCAGGTATTTAACCTATGAGGGACACTTCTCCTATTTACATTCTTACCATTTTAAGTTATTGAGCCATATGAGGCATGGGTTAGTTGTTAATGTCCCAAATCTTTTGTTAAATATGTTAAAACAAAGTTCCCATGAAACCTAGAGGGGAAGGGACAATGCAATTGCCCATCATGCCCTCATTAAACTATTTATTGAGCATTCCCTGAGGGATGTGTCACCCTTTTCTTGGCAAGAATTTGTTGCCCAAAAGGGTCTACAACTTCCAGGGCCTCCTAGAGTAATCCTTGCAGCACCTGCCCCTACAACATCTATTCCTACGGCCTCCACACCAGAGCCCTCTACCAGAGTACAAACCAGGCTTGCTAGTAGAAGAGAAAAAGGAAAAATGAAGGTAGGAGAGTCATCTAGGGCAGAATAAACCCTAGAGTTTGAACCTCATGTTCAAAGACAACAGTGTCCCTGTCCTGCAACACCTTCTCCTATAACAGTTCCTCCTGCAACAACACTTGTTGCCACTACAGTTTCTCTATCATCCTCTTTTGTTGAGTATGAACCCTCTAGGCAAGTTAGGAAGAGGAAAGCCACGAGAGTGCCTCCTGAAGCTGTCGCATTGTCAAAAAGAGTTTCAACAAGGAAACAATGTAAAGTCACCTCAACGTCTGCTCAACCTGACGTTATAATAATTTCAGAGGATTCTGAAGAATACAGCCATGATGATTCTCAGAATGTACCTGAGAATGTTTCACATAGCCCACCTATTGTTCCTGACGAAATGCAAAATGAACCAATGGAAGTTGATGAAGCACAATATGATAGTAATGAAAGGGGAATGCCAAGTCTTGATGACTTGGCTGAAGCATCTTGGAAAATTTCAAAGGAAGTACAATCTCCTCCTGCACAGCAACATGAATTCATCTTGTAGCAAGAGGAAGAACAGCCTGAACAATTGGAAGTGGCCAATGAAGCTTCATCACCCCCTGCAACTTTTCAAGCCATGGTTATCTATAAGAAGACATTTTTGATTGAATTTTTGGAATACCTTAGGACCACATGGAGACCGGTCACATTTCAAACCTTGAGTTTCCACCACTTATCCAAGACTGAAATTCAACAAAGTATTTGGGAGGAAGAGAAGAAGAAACTGAAAAGAGAAATTGAAAGGCAGAAATAGGAAATCCAAAAAAATTAAAAAGAAAATGGATAAGATGATGAAAATAACTGGTAACATTGTGGAGTATAGACCACCACCTAGGGTTTATGCTATGTGCTTAAAGGAATAATTTCTTTGGTTTCAATTAATGCAAATTTCAAGGAATTTAGATCCTGTTATTCATACATCCAAAGAGTTTTATGATGCATACCAGGTGGCTCCTAATTGGCTAAAGAATTCTTTATGTGAATTTTATTAGCATGGATTGATAATTCCCTCTGAAACAGAGTGGAATCCACTTCTTTGAATTGGTGATATCCATTTGAGGTCACTTATGTCATGGGCAACCAATGAAACCAATTATGGTAGACAACTGGAAGCCTATGAAGATGTTGAAAGGGATGAGCCCATACCACTGTGATCAGAAAGCACAGATCCTTACACAATGCTAAAAACTTGGCTCACTGTTGCATATGGGTTCAATGACCAAACACAAAGAGTAAAAATATTTGATGTCAGAAAGCAAGTGTATGAGGAATTCAAAAGCCAACCGTATCTATTTTGGAAGTTTGCCTCTTCTAGAATTGAAAAGAGATGGGAGAAATTGACTGTTGGGCTATGGAAATCTGAGCCACATATTCCTCTAAATTTTGAAGCAACCCTTGGCAGGACAGAGAAGTACATATAGCTTGGTCTTCAGAAGAGGTTGGATTATGGTTTCCAATAACATTTCGACCTTCGGTTTTAATGTGGCCACTTTATCCCTATCGAGCTACAAATGTTAATAAGGATACAGAAACCCTCAGATATGAAAGATGACAAAATTTTAGAAGTTTCTATTATAAATTTGGGACTATGCCAAAAATCCATACTGCTCCTACGGATTTCATGGAAACAACCACAAAGATTAATGCTGGTGGACCATCATCAGGTTAAGTAGGGGGCAGATGACGAGTTTAGGATATGCTCATAATTTGAGTATCATGATGTACTTTTAATATCTCTACTTTTACTGCTAATGGATGATTTAACTACATGATTAAAGACTTTTCATCTGAAATTGGGTAGTATCCTATATCAATACATTCCTATATTCCTGCAGCCTAACATCTCAATGTGTCTTATTAATTAACCTGTTTGACCTTCCAAATGACTGGTATAATGCATATGGTTTTTGAATAATGAAATAGATTTAATATGTGATTAATGAATGTATCGTATTGTTTGCCACGCATGCTTTATTTCGCCTCTATCACCTTGTGCATTGCAGGTTGTTGAAGGAAGCATGAACGAGTCAAGTGCAACGGATCTCGGCCTTGCAGTAAAGTCCATTTCCTGCACGACATTGAGGAAGTTGTTCCGGCGAAGACTCTCTGACTGGGTCATTGGGAAGAAACTTTGATCATTAATCTAGGAAGAGTGGAATGCTAAATTCTCTCTGGATCAGGTTGAACGGATATGCTTTCATTTATGAGAAGTCTATTCCTCGGTTTCAGGATTCATTTATGTCCATGACTTTCTCTATTAGAGTTAGTTAGTTAGTTGCTTTTTTGGTTTAAATAATTGTTCCTCCTGTGCAAGTGAGCAAGCATAGCATGTAAAAGTTAGTATGACAATGAGAAGAAGATTATGTAAGAGTTAGTACCATGATAAGAGAGAGTTTTGTGTTCGTTTTCATGAACAGAACAATGTATATCATTATGAGTTTATGAATAAAAGCTAATGAAGTTCTGAGTTCAATTCTTGCATAGTTGGTTGATGCTTGCTAAGGGGACCCACTTAGTAAGTATCTATAGTTAGTTTTTTATCTTCTATTGATCATAAGTTAGATTTCATTCTGGGAAGTTTCAATGCAAACTTAGTCTTATATTGTTCTTGTAGCATCGGGAATCCATCCCTGTGTTTGTTCCTGTAGCATAAGGCCAATTCATAGTTTGTTTCTTAAGTAACAGTTGTCGTGATGTCTTCTTTGATTAAGTTATGCTTAAGTTAAGAAAGCTATACGTTACATTCCTATAGCATAAGTAGAATTCCTTTCACGTAGTTATTTCTGGTAAATCATGATTGAAACTGGTTCTTAGTGCACATACACTACTGCTCCATTTCAAGTATACGTTCCCTGGTTTGACAAAGTAAATGAACGACCGTAAGAAGATGTTAGTCACCTACTAGAATGTCTAATTCCTAGGTTAGGATTTTCTGTGACTTTTATGTCCTTTTATGGGTGTGACCAATTATCATCTCTGCAATTGGCCCAAAACTCCTCAACTCCTCAACACTATGCAAGTGGGCATACTCAACTGCAACCATCTTCTTCAATTTTCCATAAGGATCCATTCGCGGCCTAGTAGTATGGAATCTTAAGTGGTATTCCATGAGCTCCTTATCTGAGTTGTCTGTGTTGTGCAGTTTTCGCACATGCACCCCACTGAAAGTAGGGACCCCCCTTTTTTTGCTCTGATTTTTGTTGCTTTGGCCCATTGGTTTTGAGGATTTTCTTGCTTAGGCACGTGCTTGAATTTTTATCTTTCTTGCAATAATGATCCCTTTAAGTTGTGCATTGAAAATCATAAGTTCTAGATAAAATCCAGGTTTTTCACTCTCTTTGGGAATTTTCGCTCTAGGAGGAATTTCTTGGGTTTTCCTGAAAGTCCAATGAGCATGTTTTTACCCTGTGATTCAATTATTCTAGCACCTCACAAAATTCTTCCTGGATCGGATTTCTCCAAAATTCCATCACCTCATCAAATTATTGGATTGCATCCTTACTTGTCTTGTTAATGGAATTAATGCTTGATGGTATGATCTCTGCAGCAAGTATTTAGGTGACTTCTTGAGGGATTGTGTGTCACTAGGCTTTCATCATTTTATTTTTGCTTCTTTTTGGATCCTGGTCTTGATTGTTCAACAATTTGGCGATTGGATTGGTTGATTTCAAGATTCGGTAGCAAATTTCTTACATTGTCGTTGCATCTGTTGCTAGGGTGTTCAAGTTTTTTATTGATCTCTTTGAAGTTAAATTTGCTTCATCCATGGTATGTAGCTATTGCCTCACCTTTTGAATGATGAATGAATGTGATGTTTTTATGTTTTGATGTTTTGAATGCATTTGGGGCTCAAATTTCATAGGTTTGGCATCAAGTTTTTCAGAACTAGGGTTTATTTTGTTTCTTCACAAATTCTTAGAACCTGGTTAAGAATCCCTAGTTTAATCAGTAATTTTGCATTGCTAAGCTCTCCCAAATCACTCCTTCAGGCTCAACCCATGAGTAATTTCATTGTGATGAAGGGTTTTGAGAGTTTGTTCGATTGAAGATAATTCCTTGAGTGAGTTCATGAGTCTATCTTTGATTCATTAGCTAGTAGCTCACTTAGGCATGTTCCAAACATTTTACCTTGAGCTTAACCAGATAAGCGAGTTCAATTTAAGCTTAATCTGAGCTCATCCCCTGCATTCATGGCAGAGACTTCATAATTAAACCTAGGGCATTGCCAATCCTCACCAATTCACTTCTGAGAGAGAGTTGAGGATATAAAAAAATCAATAGGGAACGTAAAGTGAATTGTATTCGAGCCTAAAGTCCCAAGTTTGTGACCATTCCTTTGTCCTAGGCGAGATCGTGAGAATTGACATCTTTTGGGATCCCAAGGTCTTCAGGGATTTTTTGTACCCTTGGAATTTCCCAATTTTCCCTTGCCCTTTCATTTTCTCGGAGGCGTGCAAAATGCCCAGAGTTTTGAGTTCTTCACGAAATTCCTTCTTCGGCAGATTTTCTCAGATTTTCCCGAAGTGACTTAGCAGTATAAAGAATTTGAGAGATGAATGAATTTAATGTGGTGTATTTGGAATCTCATGGTTGATATTGATGGTTTACATGATGTTACATGATTTCCTTTCATGTTGTAATGATTGAACTAATGACATTTGTGCTTGATTGGTGAAGTTTGCTAGACATGGAATTTCCTAGAATTCCTCTCTGGCTGGTTTTCCTCAGATTGCTCAAAATCCTAGATTTGAAATGATTATGTTTTATGATTGATTTGAGGGATTTATTTCATTATTTTGAGTTGATGTAGTGATGAATATGTTATCCATGAATGACTAACCTTGATTCCAAAATTATAAAGGGGATTTATTGTGGTTTTTTTTGTTGGACGCAGGCTAAATCAAGTAAGATAGTAGCCGAGAAGCCCAAGGGAAAGCAGACAGATCCAAGTACTGAAGGGTCTACTATCTCTGAGGTAGAAAGGATCAAAATGGATATAAGGAGGAGGATCCCAGAAAGCAATTTGACTTCCATCTGGTTAGAGGTCATGGATACAAATGTAGGCCAATGGGATTATAAGGAATTCAAGCCAAGAATGGCAACACAAAACCTTCCCTTATTGGCTAGAAGAATATTGGATTTAGGATTGGCCCATGTAGCAGGATTTCCTCCCTCATTTCAATGCTATGAGCTAGTGCTAGAATGTTCCAGACATTATGATAGGGGTACACAAAGGATAGTGGGTCCTCAAGGGAAAATAGTGGAAAATATTAACCCTGTGTCTATAGCCTAGACCTTTGACATGCCTGATAGGTCTTATGTGGTGGGTTTTGATATGGACATAGGGAATAAGTATTATGATGAAGAAATCATCAAATCATAGCAGGTCATCAATTCTTGGCTAGAGAAACCCAAGTCTCACTTCTCCAAGCTGCCCAAGCAACTATTCATAGCAAAATTCAAAAGGGAATACTATGATTCTATCAGAGTCCTTAGTAGAGTGGTATGATTCAAGAGTGCAGGAGTATTTGAAAACTGGATGTTCCATGTAGTTGTGAGGATGGAGTAGAATATTGACTACCATTGGGTAGGAATTATAAGTGCAATGATACACGAACAAATGTGCAAGGTGCTGCAGATAAAGACCTTCACAATGACCTCTTACTTGGTATATGCACTTGAAAGGTTCCATACATACAAGGGACTAAGAACAAGAGGCGTGTTTGGGTGAGATGTGATTTATGAAGTGTACCTACAAATTACATTTGGGTAGCACAAGTTATAGGAGGGTGAATGACACATTCACCATGTACATCACCAGGTTATTACAGGGTGCAGAACATGTCTGGATCTCAGACAATGTCAAGAAGCTAATCAAGAGGTTTGGAGCTTGGTTTATCCAATTCCCTACCTTCTCGTACATCATAATAGATGGTTTTCAGAGAGCCCCATATAGACTCCCTAGATATCCCACATATCACATCATACTTTTGGAAGTCACAAGACAGATCTGTGATTTTGATGCAATTGTTAAGAAAGAAAAACATAAGAATGGGTTTGGTGGTGATTTTACTTTTAGAATAGGAAGTAATGAGGCTTTCCCCTCTATTAATTCATCTCACACTTCTGAGGAAGAAATGAGCACTTTGGGTCTCTCTTTCCATTATAAGAGATATAAATTTGATAGGATTGGTGAGGCACAAAAAAGGGCCAGCAAGGAATACAACCATAAGGATGATGTAGAAGATTATTGGGCTAATAGTAAGGATGAATTTGAAGTTAGGAGAAAGAAGTTCTCCAGGTTGCTAGTGAACTTGGTCTGACTATACAACATAAAGGCCATTCCTGACCAGATTGAAGATGATGGAGATTTGATTCAAGGCCATGATTATGAAGCTGTGAAGGATAAATCAGTTGGAGAGATAGACTGGTTGGAGGAAGAGAAGACAAAATTAGAGCAGATCATGACTCCATTAATCAAGTACACCAAATTATGGCTCAAACACAATATTTGGGAGTTAGAGAGTGAAGGTTTACAATGCACCGATGATCTAATGGGGGACTTGGAGTCTCATTCCACTACTAAGGAATCGGGTGAGCGGGTTTCTAAAAGTAAAGATAAAGTAGATTCCCCTTCAAAAATAAAGATCAAGGGTCCTCAAGCAAAAGAAGGGGGAAAAAAAAGGAAACCAATTGCTAAAAAGAGGAAGCATATTCCAAGAACAAGGAGGTCTGCAGAAGAACAACCTAATGAAGAGGAAGAGAGAGAGTTCTCCTAAGCTCAAAAGGAGAAAGGTAACTTAGACTTCAAAGAAGAAAGATGAATCTTCTAAGGAGAAAGAAGAAATTAACCCACCAGTGGTAAATGTGGAGAGTTTAGGAGAGAAGACTCAAGTGGGTATGTGCAGGATCATCATGGGAAAAATAGGCCCTTAAGTGGCAAAAAAATCAGAAAAATCAGAGTTAGGCAACTTGACGTAAAAATTTGAATAAGTTATCTATATTATTTCAAAAATATGTAAGAATAGAATCTGTAGCAAATTGAATGTAGTTTCTAAACTACTAGGTTTTTTTTTTTTTTTAAATCTATTTGGTGGAAATTGGAAATTTCAATGTAGTGGTACTTAAATTTCAAGGAAAAAATAAGAAGTGTCTGTCTAACCAACCTAACCACAATAAAATGATAAAAAAAAATTAGAATATTTTAGAGATAAGTAGAGGACTCATGCCTCGATGTGATGCATATTTTTTTGTAATTTTTTTCTATATAAATAATTAATTATGATTTTTTTATTAATTTTTTTAAAAAAATATAAAAACTCATATGTCTGACCACCTTAACTTGTTCAAAACGTCATGACATTCAATTTTTTTTTTTAATCCTATAGTATATGAAGCATAGAATGTGATGCATGTTTTGGATTCAAAAAATATGATACCATTTGAAAGCTATAGATATTTTTCAATTAGCCTATCAATCAGGACTTTAGTAGTAATTTGAATAAAAAATGAATAATAATTACTTATTAAATTCAAAATAAAGCATAATTTATATCGGTGGAAAGTTGAGAATCTCCTTTAAAAACCCTTTTTGTTTCATCAATTTTGGGTAAAAAAATAGTTGTCAGCCACATACCCGTCATATTGCCCCTTTTGGCCCATCATGATCCTGCACATATCCAAGTATACACAAGGAGGTCAAGAACTCCTTCTCTTGAGGATAATGCACCAAAGAAAGATGTCCCCTTAGCTACCCTTTCCATAGAGAAACATTATGATGCCCTTCCTTTTCATGAATCTCATGATGTAGCAAGTGAATCCAAGGATGCAAAAGATCACCAAGATCAAGCAAAAGAAGAATTTTGAGAAGGTGAAATCTATAGTACAAAGGGAGAAATAGAGAAGATATTGTAGTCCCCTTTGGTGACTTATGAGGATTTACCTGCAGGAAATGAAGGAGATGAGTATCTAGGAAAGGAGGATGTGCCAATCAAGACTTCTTCACTAGTGAATGAAGAAGAAGAACATGATGGGGGAGAAGATAAGAATCCAGGAAAGGGAAGTGAAGATAAAATTGAAGAAATTCTTGATGAGCAAAACTTGAATGTGGATTCCTCCAAGGGGCAACAGGATGTGGTCAGACAGGGTAATGTGCAGGTGGATTCCACTGTTCCTACTTGGCTTGACAAGGAATTAAAGAGTAAACAAATTATGGTAGATGATACTCCTCCCAACTAGGATGAATTACTGGCAAACATAGGAAAAGGAAAATAAAAGAAGAAAGCCAAGGTTATCTCCAGGATTGAGAGAGATGAATCCAATAATAGGGTGGTTCAAATTGCCACCCCTATATCAGATAAGAATAAGGATGAAGTGAATGGCAGAGATTACAGTGTGCAAACTATTAGCTTTGGACCCACCTCCATAATGCAGGAAGTTGAATAATTTGAAGGCTCCAGTGTTGCTATTTTGAGTAGATTAAAGAAAGAGATGCAAGCTAAGAAAGAATTGAAGAAGGAGAATGAAAAACTAAAGAGGTATCTATAGGATTTGATGAAACCCTTGCAATCTATCAACCAAATGAACTCCTCATCATCTACTGTGAGTTTTCTACCACAAGAGACAATA
Source organism: Sequoia sempervirens (assembly GCA_007258455.2). Taxonomy (NCBI): domain Eukaryota; kingdom Viridiplantae; phylum Streptophyta; class Pinopsida; order Cupressales; family Cupressaceae; genus Sequoia; species Sequoia sempervirens. The sequence goes on along the minus strand of VDFB02271358.1, from coordinate 624,086,579 downwards.
AATGAATTGGAGAAGATGAATACCACTACACATGCCACACTGAATTGGTTACAGGGAGTGGAGGCCAAATGAGAGAATTCCATTAAAGATATCCTATCAACTGGTGGCGATTCTATAAGATCAATAGAGTGGTTGAAGAATGTACTAGCTCAAGATAAGGAGGATGTTGATCTCTTTTTGTAGAAGACCAAGACCATCATGGAATATACTGAAGACAAGCTGGTAAGTTATGGAATTCTCCCTTCTTCCAAAGTTGCACAACCATGGGAATGGCACAAAGCTTTACAAATAAGGCAAAGGGTTTTGAAGAATGTGCGTAAGCAAGAAAATAAAATTGAGGATACCCTGACTAAAATCTACAAAAAAATTATTTCCTTCTTCAAAGTTATGACATGAAGAAAAAGGTTTGCACCAAAACATTTGAACTTGGAGCAATTTAGAAAGTGGTGGAGTGATGTATATTCTCTAGTCAATGAGGACCCAGTTACTGAACACCAATTAGATGATGCGGCTACATACATTGCAGTGATGGATAAGTATCAAACCATGACAGTGGATTGGGATAAGGTCATTAAGCAGTCAAGGGAGGACATCAAATCCATTGAGAGGAAAATTAAGTTATTTTTTATTCGACCTATAGCCGACTTGGAGAAGGTATTTTTGATGGCGCAAGATAAAGCAGAATCAAACAAGGACAAAGGGGAGAGGATTTAATGCAATGCCTTGTCAAAATTTTTGCTTCCCCATTATTCCTCTTCATCCTTCACATGCATTGGATCGAACCATGTTGGAGATCCCAGGCTGACCTAGATGGAACACATGCATTTAATGCACATTTTACTTCATTTTGAATTCTTCTCTACCACCTTATTTTGGGGCCTATTGTTTTGTAACCCTATTTGGGCTGACATAAGATGTAATCTCTATAAATATGGATATTGCCTCATTTGAAAGGGCTAGATAGTTTTACATTGGAGCGAATTAAGCATTAGAGCAAAGAAATTAGGAATTAGGTTATTTTCAAGCAAGTGTTGTAATAGAAGATTGGAATTGTTGCTACTTTGGATGATTTAATGCAAGTAAAGGCATTTTGATTTGGCGTCCTTCTTGTGTTAGTTCATCTAGCATGGTTCCTATGATTCTATCTTTTGAAATTTCTTAAGTTTATTTGATATAAGTTAGATTTTATGTTAGATAACTTAATGGTGTTTATGATTTGATGCTTGAAGTGTTGCAATAATCTCTAGTCCATACTTTTAGTAGCTAGTTGATTGTTAGTTGCTTTGCAAAGTTAGCCTGGACTTTAATATTCATTTTCATCAATTCAGTTGTGAATGTTTGTTTATTTAAATTGCAATAGGGTTGTTTTGGATAAATGTTCATGATCTAAAAATATTTCGTGCCTTAGAATATTGCACTATTTATGTAAGATTGCAGATTTATCTAGGTCACATAGGGATTAGTTTATAAGGGATTGGTCCATTTCAAGTATTTTTTCATTTGCGTGTTGTTAATATTAGGATTAGTGTTAATCTTAGAAGTCTCTTTGAAACCCTTATCTTTTGCTATTTCTTTTATCATCTGGGTTAGATTTAGGATTTGAAGTATCACCATATTGCTAGATCTGATAAGTTTGAGTTCCAGTATTTGCTTGTAGTAAGGTCCCTTTATGATTACTAGCATTTTCACATATTATCTGAGTTTTTTATGCACTATCAAGACCTGAAATTAGAGACCTTGGGGTTATCTCTTGAGGCTTACTGATAGATATTTACCTTTCAAGAGAGATAAAATATCATATTTTGTCTGAGTTGTGCAAAAAACACCATCAACAGTCTACAGATTAGGAAGTATCGAGTCCATATTTCCCTTGGACGAAGGAGAGGGGATAAGAAATACCTGCATTATGCTTTCCACTCACAAGGGCATGTGCTCACTATAGCTGCTAAGAGAGTTCCAATAGAATCATCCAGTCATTGGGATACTGAGGCAACTTGGATGGTTTTTTCAAAAAGCCTTAAGCTCAGATGTAGGTAAACTTTGGATACTGGATGAAAAAGAAGGAAATTTTTTGAAGGAAGGCACAAGCACTATGGGAGACTCTTCTCTCAAAATCACCTCCAAGCAGTCTGATGATATGACCTATGAAAGCATCATTTACCCTGCACTATTCCCTCTTCAAGTTTCTGAATTGTAGCTGAGGGTATTTATCATAAACTTTCAGCTCCCTGCTTGGTTCCTCGTCTAGAGCTCTAAACAATCCTCTGTACTATGTCCTCTCAGCCAATGAATAGACCAAGTAGGAAGTCATGTAGAATCTAGAGGTCTTATTTACTACCATAAATTTCTCATGGAAGTAATCATTGATTATGCCTTCCCAATAGAACATGGCCTTGCCCCGAAGGATCTCCTCTACGAATTAGAGCATCCATTCTTGGAAATAAGTTGCGATAAGAAGGCCCATTACTCTACTCAACAACATTACCAGGCCATGGCAATCTTCATAAAATTCACTGTGAAAGAGCTCCTCGGGAACCTTTGTAGCACTGCCCCTCTTTTCTTTGAGCCAATACTGATTGATGAGCTTTTTACATTTGAGGAGATTTTCATTCCATGGTGCCTTGCACTCCTTTATGGTTGGAACTTCCATATCCCTAGAGGTAGGGATATGAAAAGTATTTGTTATGGCTTTAGAAGACATGTCAGCTAAAATATTTCCATCTCTATCCACTATGGTTCTGGTTCTAGCCAACCCACTGCTTCCGATTAGTCTCACATTCTCTATTTTTGGGTTGATTCAGACTCTCTTCTTGAATTCATCAATATCCATATGTTCGATGTTAGTGTCTAAGACCTCCTTCCATGATGTCATGACATTGGAGTTTAGAGGCTCCCCTTGGAACTTGTATTTCATTTGATCTTTGTCATCCTTCCTATGGGGTGCTTTTCCTGTTTTCTTTCCTTTATCCTTCTCCACGGACTCTCCCAAGGGTCTTGCACCTGATTCCATACATCCTACGAAAAAAAGAGAGGTGATCACATTCGAACATGAAAATATAGAAACATTAGCTAAAATACCTGCAAAATAATGTTAGATTGGATAAACTATCATTTGAGGAATTTAACATATAATCTAGATTAACATTAGCATTTTAGGAGGGATTTTGGATGATTCAAACCCTAGGGGTCAGACTTCACTGGCCTGATGGTTGTTTTGGAGGAGCTGTAGGAGGGACAACAATTAGGGATTAGCGGCCCACCTGTCCCAACCTGCCTTCAAATTTGGTCAACTTAAAGGGTCCGTTGAGGAGATTTCCCTATTTTGGCACGTGGGTCAAAGTCAGTTTGGCGATTGGAGGGAATTTGGGTAATCATTTTGGCATCTGGAACTAGAGAGGAGCCTCACTATTTGGATTTTTCCATTTGAAATGGCTCTGACAGGACATTGTGTCGGTAGCGGAGTTCCAATGACCATGACCCACAACTATGGAGGGTGGTCGACATCACACTTTGGTGCTTGGGCACTTTGGGTTAGAGGAGGCAGAAAGCTGATAGGTGATTTTCATTTGGGAATGTTGGATGTCAGGTAGAGGTTTGATGGGAGCCACCCAAGGAATCGGGTCTAGCTTAGGACTTGGCCTTTGCAATTTCTTTGTTCACTAAAATCTCATTAGAAAATGGGAGGTTGAGTTGTGGAGGCTAGGAGGATGAGTGTAACTTGCTCTTTCGTAATGACTTGGATGGGATGAAGTCCCAATGGTGGAGGTCCATGGGGGATGACCTACTTAAGGCTGGGCAATCAACACTTTCACCACTTTCACTTGACATCCGTGAGGGAGTCAGGAGACAGGGGGTGGAGGGAACCCAAACGACTTTCAACATATGGTCATCGAGTTCAATGTTAGATGGTGAATGAAGACATGGGGCCTGAAAGATGGACGACCAGGCTGGGAATGTTGCCCGAGATGGCGAGACAAGAATGGAGTTCCACCAGGGGAAATCTGCTAGGTGGGATCTGGGACAAGTTGAGACTTTAATTTTTTTCAAGTGAGTTTTGGGGCAGCCAGTAAGTTGGGACCCAAACGTCAAAAAGTTGGGATTAGAATGTCATCTAGAATCAGTGGACCATGAGCAGCACCTCGGGGATGGAGTCTCGCGGGTGCGGACCTGGGTTGTGTGTTGGAGTTCGTTTTAGTTCAAAATATTTCACCAAGTTTACATGGTAGGAGGGTGGAGTCACCCCGTGATGGCGGGTCTAAGAGGTAGGTTCACTGCTCATAAGTTTGGTTTTGTTTTCAAGTTTTGGTGATAGTGATGATGAGGCCTAGGCCCACAGAGCATGAATTCTCTGGCCGAAGAACGAGGCTAGGAGGACAAGGTTTTGTAGGTGATTTTGGGTTGATTTCGAAGCTTTTCAAAGTTTCCATCACATGGGTTTTTTGCACCTTGTCTTCCTCTTTGTAGCCTATGTGTTCTTTCTCTTTTTAATTCATCATTTTACGAAAATCAATGAAAAAAATTACACGGGGTGCGGGCAGAAAACTAACCTCAAGAACCTAGTGAAGGAGGTGATCAAATCAGCTGGAAAACATGTTGGATTAGCGATGGCACTCATCGGGCTCAGAGGCAAGGCATGGAGATGGATCTTTGACTTGTTCTGATTAGCTCTGATCAAACTAAAATATGAAAATGACAGTTTAGAGCCAACTATTTATAGAAATTAAGGCATTAAATGCTAGTAATAAATGGACATACGATGGACCAAAAGGTTGGTGAGCTTCGATTTGAAAACATCCATAGGAATACTAGGGTCTGATGGTTGGAATGCTATCAGAGGATAGCCATTTTGAAAGTTTGGTGGAAAACCACTGGCGAAGATGGGCCTATGACCCAATGAGTGAAACACCACTAGCGAAAAGCCGTTAGAAATGGTAAACAAGTGATGGAAAACTGGGTGGGGTTATCTGGCAAGCTAGGTCTGATGAGCCCCACAAATGGAAGTTTGAAAAAATTAAGGAAAACAACAGCTGGGGACCCACCAAGATCGGTGACTTAGAAAATTCAAGGGAGGTGAAACATGGTTGACTTAAGATGAACTTTTTGGGACTCAGTGACCATTTTGAACACCAAACAAAGGGCATGCAAAATGAGATGACAACAAAAGCAACCTAATGAGGTGAAGGAAAGAGAGGGTCCCTATTCCAAATGGGGCATGTGTGCTGAGGGCACAATAGTCTACACATATTCAATCATATTCAAGAGTTTCTAGAAGTTATGTTCAACATGCAAAAATATGGAAGTAACAAAATGTTCTTTGTGCTTTTCTATTAACAAGTGATGGTTCTAGAATTGTGTGGCAATGGCTAGTTACATGTGACATTCAAAGATAGCATGGGGAGATAAAATAGGTCCAAGTTAAGGTTCTTTTGGAAGCACGTGGTATCATGTTGTTTCAATGGCAATAAATTTGATTAAGGACCTAACCATTACATGTTTCATCTAATTTGAATTTAGGTCCACCTTATGTCATCCTAGTTTATTGTGGATCCATGGGTGACATGAATGGATTATAATTTAATTCCTTGTATATAATTTAGATCTCACTTAACATGATAAGTGTGGGTGTATAAAAATGTATGAACATAAGTGAGGAAAGGTGAGAGAAGTCATGCGAGAAATTTTTATTCAATGTGAATTGCATATCAATCATTTTTCACCATTATCAAAATATCTTAAGGAGTGTAGTAGAGTGTATAAATGAAGTTTATACTATATGTAAGCTGAGTATTCAACATTTGAGATCTGCAAGATTTATCTTTGTATTCTGGTAGGACTAGTGCTCTACTTGTTGAGTTAGTGCTCAAATCCTTTGGTTGGAGATCAATGTCTCTAGTAGACTTGTACCTACAAATACATTTGGGAATTTGTGTCTTAGGTAGGTTGGTGCCTACTTCATATTATAAATTCCTTGATTATATTCTTTCCTTGTGAGGTTGGATTTAGATAATAGATCCAAGAAACTATTCTCCCCGTGGTTTTTCTCGTCTTGTATTTCCATGTATATCTATTTTTCTCATTTGCAAATGTGTGTTCTTATGTGACTACTTGATTATCTGTATCTACTTTGATTCAAGTTTCATGATTGACATATGTGTTGAATTAAAAATCTCTAAATTTATTTGATCTATTGATTCACGCCACTCTCAGTAGATTGTGTTCCCTTTGATTGGAAAAGTGAAGTTCCTTAGGAATTAATTAGGATTATTCACCTTTCCAAGAATGAAACTTGAGGAATTAAATATGGGAAAGGGAATGATATTAGCTTGCAACCTAAAAGGTGAGTCAACCAACCCTTGATCTTCAATTTGGTAGTTTTTATTTGGATTGTGTGTGCTCTTGATTATTGAATTATGATGAAATTCTATGATGCAATTAGCTAACTATGAAAATTCACTATTCTAATATGAATACAGGAAATCTGAAAGTTGTTAAAAAAAATTAATGACCAAAAATAGATAGAGAAGACATGTGTTCACCTTTGATTTTAATTTGAGCTTGATTTGACTGGACATGGCCACCCAATGTACTCTTTTACAGAGATCTAGAATTGAAATTTACTTTCACAGTCCTCATGTATGAGGTCTAAGGCTTCTTCCTTCTAGATCTTGCTATCGAATCTTCATCTATTGTTGAGATAATCAAGTTTCTATATCTTGTCAAGTTGTTGGGTTTCAATGCATCAATGATCAAATAGTATTCAATCTTCCTCCAATATTCTTTAGATATGTAACCTGCAAATTCAAAGATAGAGGAAGGGTTTTACCATATAGGGGCTTTCCTTGGTCAAACCCCATGTTGGTATTTCTACCTCCACAATATAAAAAATGATGATAAAGAGAACTTATCCTTTTGAGGGATAAAGGCTAAATGATAAATGAATGATGAAACAACTCAAAAAATATCACAATTGGAATATGGTATCATTGAGGGTATGAAGTCATGCACATCACCTTCAAGGATTTCTTGCAATTTGGGTTTATTGAAATTGAAGACAAACAAAAATTAGTACTCACAAACAAAATGTATTCTTACATATGAACAAACTCAGATAAAACTCAATATGATTCCTTGGTGTTTAAATGTTGCAATAACTCTTGATAAAACTACTCTTGATTTCTTTTAGGACACTTAATTTTCTAAATTAAATTTCCTTATGATCACTTGTTGCTAGTTATCTTTCAAATGATAAAAATAACTATGTATTTATATGCAAATAATCTAATTTCCCTAAAATTAAATCTCAATAGAAAACATTTAGGATTTTAAATTCAAATATTAAATTGCAAACCCCAACATATTTAAATTTGGGGGAAAATTAGGAGGACAAGGCTACCAAGGGAACCCTTGTCTAGGCCCTATTTTTTTGGAATGTGAAGTATCGAGGGAAAAATATTAAATTCCTACTTTCATTTTATATATTTGATTTCTTATTAAATGATTAAATGGGACATAAGATGTATAATTTAGGAAATTAGGAGCACAATTAGGTCAAAGCACATCGGGGGAGAAAAACCTAATGTAAAATTATTAAGGGTAACAATTTATGATACTACACCTAGACAAACTCTATGATATAACATTTATACCTTTGAGCTCACCTCTCAACCTAGCTATCTCCTGCATTATTTCATTCTCTCACTCTCTTATAGTTATCACCTAATCCATAAACTCCTATATAAGAGGATGATTGAGATCAGTGGGGGTAGCTAATTATTCTCTCAGTATGTCCCATTAAAGTTACTTAACTTGGCTCTATATAGAACCACATGACTTCTGAGAACTCCCTGCTCTCATCATGGGCTACTATCAACCACTCCTAATGAAAGAGGCCTCCACTCTAAGTTGTTCTCTCCTTAAAATGATTGTAAATCCCTCTACTACCCTCTAACTCTACTATACATGGTACTCCTCATATGAAACCCTAATCTATACCATTGTAGGAATACTCAATATCACTAAGAATGGGGTTGATTATTGATGCAAAAAACCAAAGCATTTGAACAACATTTAATAAGAAAAGACTTTAATGAAAACACATAAAGATCACCATGACACGATATTTATAAGTGGAAAACCCTAGAAATGGGAAAAAAACTATGTTAGTGTTGGTTAGGTTTGAAGAAAAATCCAAACCACACAAATTGTTCACTATTAGGTCTCATTGACCAAATTCTCATTGAACTCAATATATCAAAGAGCACCAACTCCTTGTAAAAAATAGGAGCACCAACTCTAATGATAATTGAAGGAAAAGAATATAGAGTACTACTATGTTTACAATATGTTTCAGATCATCAATCTCTCTTGTTTCACACTCAAAAATTCAATATTTATCCCTCAGGTTATATACATCTATTAAAATTTATTTTTAAGAATAAGACACAAACAAGAGTTAAGCTTCTTCACACACGTTTAACTGTAAAATTGTTTGAAAGATCAAATAGATGACTCACAATGACTTTTACATAGCCATTCCCCTATTAAGACAATCATCCCTAGACAACTCACATTTAAAACTACACATTTAGAGAACTATTAAACTAATTTACATACTATTCTTTCTTTAAGTCAAACTCTTGTTATCTACCATATCAAACTCTAATATTATAACAAAATACTATCCATGAATACTATCATATACAAGGAAAAATAAGTTGTTTATGCTTTTTTATTCAAAGCCCTCTCCCAATGTATTATCTAAACAAAAACATGGTGGTGTAGTATTCAAAACTCTCTCACAAATCCCAATCCATGATTAGAAAAATTACTCAATGAACTAACTTAGATACAAATACCATTTTCATCTTCATATAGTTACAAAACTATGTGTAACTGAACACAAATGTGATCACCCCCATTTTCCTATCAAAATGAAAGCCTTGGGAATTAATCATTCTTCAATTTAGAAGAGAACCCTTGATCTTCAAAGCTTGCCACTCCATCAATAAAATAATGACCATTGATTTTTTTGAGAGATGAAAAATAAACCTTTAACTTGTCTATCTAGTTATAGAAAAAGTTGGGGTCGGTTGTGAATGTGCCTAAAACCTCAAAATAGTCACTTAATTGACTTTCCACCATTTATAGCAACTTACCAAGCAATTATCACATAAAGGAAATTCTACATTGAAGCCATTCAAAAGACATAAACCCTAGGTCCTAGGGTATGTTGGTGTTTCCATTTGATGTTCTAGCATCTCCTAAATGGTAGCTACTCGTTATACTTAGAGACCCTAGGTTAGTGGCCAATGAATAGGAGATGACTAGTTGTCAAGCCTCTCCTCTGCATTTTAGGCTCTTTAGGACCAAGGTGTGTATGCCTATTCATTAAGGTAGATCATCTAACTACAATGGTGTGAAGCCTTCAATGGGATAAATCATCTACACAACTCTCCCTCATCTTCAATATCGTGTGGTAGTATGGAAGGAAAACATAAAAGAAAATACAAGAAATTAAAAAGTTCTTTTGGATTGAAATTGGATCCACCTCAGGTCTAGGCTTATGAACATAGAATGACTAGTATAGAAACCAATAAGTATAGAAATGAACAGGAAGTATAGAAATGAAGTAATACTCCTAGAATAGACCCACCTTGGCTTCTTATAAACTTGCTACCTTACAACAAGAAACCAATAAAAGAATAGGACTATTAGACTTCTTTGAGATCCTTATTGCATCATCACAACTTAACATATGAACTGAAAGAGATACTTTGATCCTTGAAGATAAACTAACAAATCATACATTCAAGGTCAACAAATGTGATATGGGAATAAATAAAACCCTTGATTATATTGATTCAAAGATTATGAGTATAATAGTGGAGAGAATGATAGATCCGATACAAACATAAAATGTGAAATGCAATGAACATTCATGTCATCTATTGTTATTACAGAGAAAATATTACAACATTTCCTTCATAAGTGTAGAAAACACTATATATACAAAGACAAAGGCTTACAAAGATTCAAAGAGGATGGAACCTTGAAAAAATGTACAAAATTTTACTTTATTGTGCAGGAATAACTCAGATTCAAATTTGAAATTTCTAACCCTCACCAAAATAGGGATTTAGACTAAAGCACCATAGTCAAACTATAGTCCATCAAGAATTTCCCCCCAAAATGATGCAACCACCAGACGTGAGTGATCTTGATAGCTCGAGCACACTCCAACATAGTCATTCATGAATGCAGGCATGGTTATCCTGGGAAATCCATGATCATAGTCAGGAAGAACATGCCCTGACATTGATTTCATTCTCTGCAACACATCAGGACATCAATGGTGCCACTCAATAATAAATTATGCTTGGGAGAAGAAAAAATCATAATCTGTATCTATCTTGAGTTGATCCTGGTAGCTAGTTGCAGATATGCCATTTATTGCAAAGTATTTTCCCATGAACAGGAGTAGTTAGCCATGAGGAAATCACACTTTGAATTGTGGTCATTGATCTATCTGACCCATGCCAAGATCCAACAATACATCACTCACTACCCATTACTTTAAAATCTTCCCATCAGATTAACAATCATTCAAATCTCTAGCATCGATCTATCTTATCACTCCATTGCAGGAACACCCATTATAGCCTCACTGATGGACAAAAGTTGCAGCAATGAGAAACCCATCAAACCATCACCGGGACACCAACTTCACCCCCATCGATAGGATATTGTCCTGTGTATACTATTTGTCCCCACCTTTGATAGGTCCCACTAGATACATGTGTCACCAACATGACTCACAACAACGATGTGAGTCATCCATTCACTCAATCGAGTAGTGCCACCTATCAACCTTCGTCACCAAGTCACTACACGTAATCCACAACAAGGATGTGGATTCCCCCCTACTCAATCCCATCACACAACATGTCTGCACCGTCACCATGATCGAGACCCACATTGAACACTTCCTTCCATCACTCCATTGGTGAGACAAACATCAAACTCCCCTCGATGACCCAATGTCTTGCCAACAAGGAGAATGCTAGGTTGCCAAAAACCTGAACTTAAGAACCTCATGTTAGAGGTTATGAAATTTTGAGAACTGGTGATATGTTGACCAAGGGCCCACCTTCACACATAAAAAGTTAATACGCACATGTGTATAAATCATGACATAAAAGGGGGACGCCTTAGGACATAAGACTTAGGGGATGAAAAAATACTTTGGCCCATGACTTACAAAAAGGTTAAACATTTGAAATGTGGTAATGAATGAAAATATAGGGTGAAGGGGCCGGTGAACACATTATTTCCTAGACAAAAGTTATAACATAGGTGACTAGAAATCGCCGATAGCAAGGAGATTTCCAAGTCATCCAAAACTCGAACCTTAGAACCTCATGTCAGGAAGTTATAAAAATCTAGAACTCTATGACATAAGTTAGAAAAACCTGGTAACCCATGACTTGAGAAAAAGAAAAAGCATTTGAAGTGGTCGATGCTTAGTGCATGCTAAAGGTTTTATGATATAAGGGTTTTAAGCCTTTTATGCAGTTTTTTGAACCCTAAGCAAACAAAATGGAGGAAACTCAATGACACAAGGGGAAACATTTATGGAAATGGCCATGGATTTTACAAGCACCACTAGTGGCTCCAATTAGGGACGTCTTCTTGACAAAGCCAAGTGAGAATTCAGTTATTTTTGGGAGATAAAACCAACAAAACACAAAACAATAGCGACAAGACAAAAAAATACGATACAAATGTGCATGGATATGTCCTACTATGAAAAGTAGGGTTTGAGGAACTATCCATGAACTGGAAATTCCAACATTTCATCATTTAGATTTTGAAAACAATAGGAATCTTCACCATGATTACCCCAAATAACCTAACGACCAATCGACAGGGCCTCAAATTCACCATGTTTTCCCTTGTACTGACTTCTTGCATTCCAAATTAATACAAGATATCCTACCAAAAACTTTCTCTGCTTAGCTTTCTTATCAAAAAGGTATTTGACCTACAGCTGCCTCTTAAAATTAATATATTGCACTTCTCTTCTTGATTCATCTAATTCTATTAGTTGATTGATCCTATTACTCATCCTATCATCAATATCTTCTCCATAATCCTGGATCAATGTATAGACTGGAAATAAGTTATTCATTGGTATTCTTGCATCCAATCCATATACTAGTTCATAAGGAGATCTTTTTGTTGCCTTCTTTATGGTGGTTCTATCTTCCCATTGAGCTAATTTTAACTTTGAGTCCCAGGCCTTTTTGTTCTTCTCCATGACTCTCTTCATGGTCTTCATTCGGATTTTGTTATTGTTATTAGCTCGTCCATTTCCCTGTGGGTGATAAGGGGAGGAATATGACATGAAAATTCCATAAATTATGTAAAATTTAGTGAATTCTTCAAATTTGAAACACATAGCATTTTCCATAATTAACTTTGTAGGGGTACCAAATATGTTTAGTATATTTTCCATGATGAAATTAATGACAAACTTACTAGTTTCCCTCCTTGTAGGAATTTCCTCATAGAAATAGTCTGAGGAAACCAGTATCAAGCTATGACCACCACTAGATTTTTCTTTGAACTCACTAATAAAATATATGCCCCATTACTAAAAAGGAGCCTCAACATTTTTTGTTCTAAGGGGTAAAGCACCAGAAAAAATTAACTTACCAGAAAGACTTTGGCAAGCATAACACTTCCTCACCATTTTGTGTGTATCAAAGAAAAGAGATGGCAACCAATGCCCAGATCTTAGGATCTTATGGGCATTTGTTTTGGTTATTTAATGTCCTCCACAAACTCCACCATGCATCTCTTCAAGAATATTCTCTACCCGTTTTTCATCAACATAACACCAGCCCTGTCGCTCTAGTATCAACAACCCTCAATCATAACATACTTGATTGCTTGTAGATTTATAGTCATTTTCTAATTATCAATCATATGATCAAAGAAAGACATATATCTTAGATAATATAAAACATATTTATACCAAATGCACTCCTGGACCATGCAATCCTTTGCGTGAACATCTTCACTGAGTTAATTTATCTGATTGACTTCCAGGTTTGATTAAGACATCAACTTGGCTAAACCATTTCCTCTAACTATTGTAGTGATCTGAATGTCAATATTGAATTATTGAATTTTATTGATCCATCTACACCTTCTTCTTGTGACTTCCTGCTGGGTAAATATATCCTTGAATGCAGCACTAGGTACATAAGCCACTATCTTAGCACCCACCAAATAGTGTCTAAAATTCTTCACTGCCTTCACCAAGGCATAGGCCTATCTTTCCATGATATCATACTTCAATTCTGGTACCTGAAGTGATTTCCTAAAGAAATCAATAGGTTGTTCATACCCTTCATCATTTTTCTGTAATAGGACAACATCAATTGTATGGAATGATGCAAAAGAAAACAACTGAAAAAGCTTAGTAAAATCAGGTGATTTGAACACCAATTTCTCTTTGATAGCCTCCTTGATGGAATTGAAAGCTTTAATAGTCTCATCACCCCATTCAATTGTTTCTTTCTTTCTCAACATTTTAGAGATGGATCTTGTAGTTTCAACAAATTTTGTAACAAATCTTTTGACAAAAATAATTTGGCTAAATAATGACTGGATCCCCTTTATTGACTTAGGAATTGGGATTCTATCAATTTTTGCAACCCTCTCTGGATCAATCCTTATCCCATCCTTTGAAAATATATGCTCCAATAGTTTTCCTTCTGTAACCCCAAATATACATTTCTTACGGTTCAATGAAATACCATATTCCAAAGCTCTTATTAATATCTTTTCTAGGTGCATGCAATGATCCTACTCCTTATTGTAATATCTTGTGAGATCATCCCGATATATAGCCATGAAAACATCTATGAAATCTGAAAAGGAAACATCCATGGCCCTTTGAAATGTTGCTCCAACATTTTTTAGGCCAAAAGGCATTCTAACATAGATGTATGTTCCCCATGGTGTAGTAAAAGTAGTCTTATATTGCTCAGACTATTTTACCTTTACCTGATTGTAATGAGAAAACCCATCCATCATAGATAAAAGCTCTCAACTAGTAACCTTATGTAACATTTCCTCCATGTTAGGCAAACAATAGTTATCTTTTAGTGAAGAAATATTTAAATTTTTGAAGACAACACATAATCTTATATCTCCATTCTTTTTTCTTACTGGTACCAAATTTCATACCAAAGTGGAATGTGGGTATGTGCAGGATCATGATGGGCCAAAAAGTGGCAATATTATGGGTATTTGTAGGGTATGTGGCTGATGACTTTTTTTTCACCCAAAATTGATGAAATGAAAAGGGTTTTTAGAGGAGATTCTTAGCTTTACACCAATATAAATTATGCTTTAAGTTGAATTTAATAAATAATTATTATTCATTTTCTATTAGAATTACGACTAAAGTCCTGATCGATAGGCTGATTGAAAAACATCTATAACTTTCAAATGGTACCACATTTTTTGAATCTGAAACATGTGTCACCTTCTATGCTTCACATCCTATTGGATTAAAAAAATAAAAATTAAATTTCATGAAGTTTTGACCAAGTTAAGGTGGTCAGACATATGATTTTTTATATTTTTTAAAAGTTGTAATAAAACATTCATAATTAATTATTTACTTGGAAAAAAATTACAAAAAAATATGCATCACATCCGGACATGAGTCCTCTACTTATATATAAAATATTATAAAAGAATATTATCATTTTATTATGGTTAGGGTGGTCAGACAGACACCTACTTATTTTTTCCCTAAAATTTAAGTACTACTGCATTGAAATTTCAAATTTTCACCAAATAAATATTATTTATTTTTAAATAAACCGAGTAGTTTAGAAACTAAATTCAATTTTCTACAAATTCTATTCTTACATATTTTTGAAATAATATAGATAACTTATTCAAATTTTTACGTCAATTTGCCTAACACTGATTTTTCTGAATTTTTTGCCACTTAAGGGTGTGTTTTTTCCATGATGATCCTGCACATACCCATGTCTAAGCTCCTATTGCATCTTATGTGCCAATGTAGGATTTATTGGCATTTGCTTCTGCCTAAAAGGTTTTGCATCAGGCTTTAGGGGAATCTCATGTTGGAATAAATCCTCTCTATAAGCCTTTAAGTCATCATACAACCATGCAAAAACATGTTTATATTTCCTCAATAGAGCGATCAACATTGCTATAACCTTAGGGTTGAGCTTCTTACCAATATACACCTTCTTGGATGCACTATCTGTCCCCAAATTGATTTCCTCAAGGTTTTTATCTTGTGTAGAATTATGCTTCATATTGCATTTGTCTGAGTTATCAAAAAAAATTTCTAGGGCCACCAATCCCTTTGGGATTTTGTTGGTCTTAAGTTGAATAACCTACTTACCAAGGATGATATCCTTCCCATCTACTTTCTCCACAAAATTTTGGAAATCAATTTCCTGACAGTGATACTCATCCACACAATGTAAGAACTTCAACAAGTCCTTATCATAATTGAATATCTACCAACTTTAAATATTATTTGGAACAAAATGCCTCATTTGAGTCTCAACCTTTGATATACCAGAGTAGGTAATATCATTTGGTCTCAAGGCAATATTAGAAAGGAAGTCCACTATCACATTTTTTTCCATTTCTACCCATTCAATAGAAAATGTGTCAAACATTTCAATGTAATCTCAAACAACATTCCTATACTATTTTAACCTTCTTCTTTTTTAGACTCATATTTTTCTCTTATTTGGGAAACAACTAATTTAGCATCACCTAAGATTTTGAGCATTTTAATTCCATGCTTGTTGACAACTTTAAGTCCAAGGAGTAAAGCCTCATAATCAACAACATTATTTCTACATTCAAATTTGAGCAAAAATGAGTATCTATAAGACTTACCTCTTGGTGACATGAGAATCACCCCTGCTCCAAATACTTCTTTTGAGGAAGCTCCATCAAAATTCATGGTCTATACACCATATGACTAGACCCCTTGCTTTATCTCTATGATTAGTTGTGCATCTTTGACCTTCATTGGTTATGCATCAATAACTTTAAAGTTGTCCATATCTATGTCAACAAAAAGCACATCCTCATGTGGATAAAAATCCTCAATTATATTTTGATCCCTCTTCTCCCTGAGTAGCATGAAATCCCTACCATTCACAGGTATGGTGTAAAAATGAAGGTCCAACTTCATGCTTTCCCCAACTTCTCCTACCCACACTCATGATAGGAGCATTCCATACTGAGCAGGAATATCAACAACAGTTACACTTATAGCATAATTATTCTCAAGAAAAGTAGCTAGCCTGAAAGGAACCTCATTCACCACTCTAACTGTAGGGACCTCCCTTAAATCCATAGAAAAACACTTACCATATGTATGACTAGCATGCATCCCAAGATCCTTCATGATTGCTGGAGGCATGATATTGGTGGAGGCACCAAAATCTATCATGCAATTTCTGATCAACTTATCATTCACTTGCAAGGTTACATAAAATTGGTTAACACGGTTGGAGTTAGCACTTAAGGTGGTGCCTATGAATACTACAAAAAACTCAATATGAATTATTTCAGGTTCAACATGCTTTACCCCATGGGTATGTGCAGGATAATGATGGGCCAAAAAGTGGCAATATGATGGGTATGTGGCTGATGACTATTTTTTTACCCAAAATTGATGAAAAAAAGGGTTTTTAAAGGAGATTCTCAGCTTTCCACCGATATAAATTATGATTTACTTTGAATTTAATAAGTAATTATTATCTATTTTCTATTCAAATTATGACTAAAGTCCTGATTGATGGGCTGATTGAAAAACATCTATAGCTTTCAAATGATATCACATTTTTTGAATCGAAAAACATGTGTCACATTCTATGCTTTTTGTACTATAGGATTTAAAAATGAATAATTGAATTTCATGAAGTTTTGACCAAGTTAAGGTGGTCAGACATACGAGTTTTTATATTTTTTTAAATGTTATAATAAAAAATTCATAATTAATTATTTAGTTGGAGAAAAATTACAAAAAAATATGCATCACATTGGGGCATGAGTCCTCTAATTATATCTAAACTATTATAAAAAAATATTATCATTTTATTATGGTTAGGGTGGTCAGACAAACACCTACTTCTTATTTTTTCTCTGAAATTTAAATACCACTGCATTGAAATTTCAATTTTTCACCAAATAGATTTTTTTTTTAAACAAACCTAGTAGTTTAGAAACTACATTCAATTTTCTACAGATTTAATTCTTACATATTTTTGAAATAATATAGATAACTTATTTAAATTTTTACATCAAGTTGCCTAACTCTGATTTTTCTAAATTTTTTACCACTTAAGGGCCTATTTTTTCCATGATGATCCTACACATACCCCCATCCTTTTCCAATTCACCAAGGACATTCATCACTTCCTTATCTCCAATAGTAGGTGTACCAACAATAAGGACCAATGCCTTTTCCTTTTGTTCCTTTATCCTCATCATTTCTAAAAAATGCAATGTTACTTTGATTTGTGATAAGATCTAATTCATGTCAACAACATTGTACTTTGGAACATCAGAGCTTGATACATATTTTTATTTCTCTTTTGTTTGCTTAAAATCAAATTTATTTTTCTAAACCACAGTAGCTCCTTTGCTCCCTTGATCATTCTTTTCTTTCTAAAATTTGTCTTTGTTAGAAGTAGCCTCATCCTAATTTTTAGGATCCTTAACCTCCTTTCCTTTGATGTTCTTGTTCTTTATGAAACCCTTTCCTTTTAGAGTACCATCTCCTTTTATGAGGAGGTTTCCCAGATTACCTTGGTCCTTGTTGATTGCCATGTTCCTTAGATTGTAAGAACTTTTGGCCTCTGCAATAGTACTATCAGTTAGCAACCCAATCTCTTCATCTGAAGTAATTCAATAACATTGCTAATCTAAATGTGTTGGGAGCCTAGACATAGTCTTTTGGAATCTAATAGTAAATTCTACTACCATTTCATTTTGACCCTTAGCAATGTTATTTAATTCATTCAACATGTATCTTGGGTTTGTTTTGTCACCATACTACTTTCTGAAAACCCTCTGTAATTCTTCCCAAGATCCAACACTTGCCTCCAAGAGGCTCCAATACGAATCTCTTGCATCAATAGTTAAAGACTACATGAATAGCTTCATAATCACATCTTCATGATCTATATCAAAATATCCTAATAATTTCCTGAAAAACACATAAGTGCTCCTCACCTATCCTGGCATCACATCCAGAGAACTTAGAAAGGCACTTCCTTACTTCATTGAGAACTTGATTTGGGAATCCAATTTCCCCAAAATCAAGTTGTCTATATGTATCCATCTGCAAGGGTCTTCTTCAAAGAACATTACCTCTTCCAAAGTGTTGAAAACCTCCCTAGCCATGGGGAATATTTTGTTGTATATATGGTTAATGTGGTATATGAACATATTGGTTTCCCACATAGGGTGGAATACTCCCTTGCACTTGAGGACCACCCTGAAATTGTCCTTGAGTACCCGGTATAAAATTTCCAACCCCTATATTTTATCCCACAAATGGCAACTAGGAAACACTTCCAATATTTGTATTTGGTTGAAAATAATGACCTTGTGTGGGGTTTATCTATGGGCCCATTGAAACAATAGAACTCATGGGCACAAAACACATTCTTGGATTACTCTAGGAGTCAGAAGGGCCTGCACCTCCAGATGTAGTACTTCTTATATAGGCAGTACTGGTCACATTTTGTGAAGTAGTGTTTGGTCAAGGATTAGTCCATATACTCACATGGGAAGTATTTAGGGGCATACTTATTTGACTGCTAGTTTTAGATTGAGTTTGAAGTATTGGTATGAAAGCTCACTATTTTTTTTTTTATGTAGCTCTCAAATCATCAACCTCCTTCCCCGCTTCATCTCTTCTTTTTATCATTTCTTCTCTAGCCTTTTCTTGTTTCAATCTCTCTATTTCAAACAACATGTCTCTAGTTTCATTTAGGATTTCTTCCCCAGTCTCGACTACATCATCTGAGGTATGGGATTGAGTAGGGACTTCAATAGTATTGGTGAGGCCAACCATATTTTCAAAATAAAAGGGTTGGCTTTTCCTAGCAATAGGCTCACCCTGCAATTATTGTATTATAGAATCTCCATGGGGTGGATTCTAATCTAAAAGTTCATGGGAAGGGTCAACTACATCCCTGTCTATATTTCTTGTTTAATTTTCTCTTCTCTAAGAGTTTGTAGGTCTTATCAGTGGGGTAGTCAGTCCCTCTTCTTCATTCAATAGAGCATATGCTTCTTGAGAAGAATCAAAACTATCCTAACTATACAAAATATAACTAGTATCTTTATTGGAGGTATGATCAAACTTACTTGGATCCCTATTCTTCTGATTCTGATTCTTTCTTGTCCAAGCTCCACTTCTTCTTGTGTTTCCTCCCTTCATTCTCCTTGAGAGGTTAGGATTGTTGATTAATCTTTTGTTGTGCATGATTGCAACTTCTTCTTTGCAACTGGTCTTCAAAGTATAGAGTCACCACCCAACTTAATGGGAATAATATTTCTTTCTACTAATGCACTTTCACAAAAAAATTGAAAATTTGATGACTCTAGTAAGGCCAGGTAGACTTC